>CAUYON010180725.1:0-29923 GCA_963573935.1 Arctocebus calabarensis
AAAGACTGGGAGAGAAACGGAGAGAGCTTCTCTCTCCCCACTAGAATTTTCTCCCTCTAACAGATGCCTTAATGTTTTCTGTATTCTTTTCTTTCTTTTCTGTGAATAAATTCTGTCTTACAAAAATAAAAAAAAATAATAAAAAAAAAAGACTCTGCCATCAGAAATCAAGCATCTTTGGATTTTGACTGACAGATATGATTAAGGTGTGTTTAAAGCAAAACTGATTAAGACCCTGCCAGCACCAAGTATTTCACAGGGAACAGGTGGCAGACTTTATGTCACACAGTGCGGGGTATGACATGCCCTCCTACGTCAATAGAGAATGCAGCAAAGACACAGAACAGCAGATAACCAGCTGTGATAACACCGGGGCATTACTGCAGCTCTGTTGCTACCACATGCCTCAAAGAACAAATGGCTGCCTCAGCAGAGTGGACACCTAGAAACAGAGAGAAAACCAGAGTGTGAGGATTCCAGGAGCTACTTGTGCCATTCCCTCCCAAGTTTTCTAAAAATAACTTTGAGAATTCCAGCATAATCTCCACTTGCAAATAAAAATATATCTTTAAAAGGAGTACTTGTAATAGATGGATTCAGAGTGCAACTTTATTATCTATGCTGTAACTTTATTTTATAGCCATACCAATAGATCTTTGTACCAAAATCTTTAGATATCAACTTTTTAAATTATATGGAAAACATCAAAATTCATCTTATACGTTTAACACTGTAACACGTTAATGCAATTTTAATGCAAGTGAAATAATCTCACTTATGGACATGGATGAAAAGTTATACATTATTTTTAATAATTATATTAAATCATAATTTTCATAAATCTTTTTATTAAATTAATTGTGTACATTAGTGCAATCACGGGGCACAATGTGCTGACTTCATATACAATCTGAAATATTTTGGTCGAACTGTTAAACATAGCCTTCATGACATTTTCTTAATCACTATATGAAGACATTTATATTCTACATTTAGTAAGTTTCACCAGTACCCTTCTAAGATGCACCGTAGGTGTGACCCCACCAATTGCCCTCCCTCCACTCAACCTCTCCCCTCCCTTCCCTTCCCTTTCTGTTTTCCCCATATTCTTGTGCTATAGTTGGGTTTTAACCTTCATATGAAAGCTATAAATTAGCTTCATAGTAGGGCTGAATACATTGGATACTTTTTCTTCCATTCTTGAGATACTTTGTTAAGAAGAATATGTTCCAGCTCCTTGACAAAATTATACATTATTAAAAAATAGAACTCAATAGTCAATCTTCCAAAAGGGCAGAACCCAAGTACCAAGATTGTTTATCCAATAGTGCAAGTATGACTCAAAGGAGAAAATATCTTATTGTAATTAGTAATGTTATCAAATAATATTACTAATTACTATTACTTTCTTTTTTCTTCATCAGTCTTATATTAGTATTTTTTCAGAAAATTTTATGATCTTCCCAATAGAGGGAGTCAATTTATACATTTAAACATCCATTTCAACAAAAATACTATATAAAATATAAAGAAATAAAATCTAATTAAATAGACAATTAACATAAATTTTTTAAACTGTAGCAAATATAACATTATCTTAGATTGTAAAAATATTTCGGGAATGGTAGATGGTCAGCATTATTATGCAATATTGACAGGAGTTTCTGGCAAATAGAAAAATAAAAAATGGATTAATCAGTATAACTGGTGTTCGAAGACAAAGAATAAACCAGCTTTTATTAGTGATGGTACAACTGTATATCTAAAGGATCTAATCTGAAATCTAAGAAACTATAAATTTTAGAGATAACAATAAAAATGTGATAAAACCAGTATGATAACAATAAAAACGTGATTAAAAACCAGTATGATATCACAATAGGTAAAGATTAATGGCTTCACTCTGCTTAACAATGGGGATGTTTTTTAAAAGATAAAATAATTCCTGGCAATTAAAAGGAAATTTTTGTAATTTATAAGAATAAATTTAGTTTAATAATCATAATTTTTCATGAAGATAATCATAAATTATTGCTGAAAGAAACAATAAATGAACAAATGGAAATCCTAATAATGAAAATACTTACAAGGTTCTTTGAGAAATTGGGTTAAGTTGATTTTAATTTTATTTGAAAAAACAAATTTAGTTTGACATATTTTTAATTTTAAGTATTTTGTTAGAACAGGTATGGAATAGTTGTATATATTGATAGGATACATGTGATGTTTTGATACAGGCCTACAATGTATAATGATGAACTCAAAGCTATTTTGTTTGGATTTTCGCATCTCTGTCTATGAGAATAGTCCGTATGAAGTTTTTGCTTCCTAAAGTAGCTGGTAAAAACCTTTACAATTTTGAATCAGTTGGAATTGCATTTTTCTATGAAATAATTTCACAGTTTTTAGTGTCATATATTTAAAAATAATATTATCTTTCTTTATAAATTATGTTGTCTTATAATTTTTGTTCCTCATATTGTTGCTGACTTTCTTTCTCCTTCATCAGTCTTCTAATAGTATTTTTTTCTGGACATTTTTGTTGTTTTTATTTCGTTTTGCTTTCTAGTAAAGAAGGAGAGTAACAGGCAAACCAGTATTTGATTTGTGTCCTGTTTTAAATCTCCATTTTTTTATTTGAATTATTTCTGATCTTAGCTTTATGCTTGATTTCTTCTACTTTCCTCCTGGGTATTTTAGTGTTTCAGTTTTAACATTATATGTTAATCTTAGGGTTAGGCTTCAAATATTGACGAAAATATCACACACATTTAATATATAACATTATATATGGCATGTTTAATTCCCAGGGTCTCTCCAAATTATTTTGCACATAATGTAACTTCTGCCACATGTGTATTTATACCTAAGAACAGAAGGGTGAAAATGAGAATCAGGTAATCAGCCATTTCTCTTTTTTTTCTAGCTGGAATCAATGGTTTGGGTAACATCTGTGTTTTTTAAATTTTTTAAAAATAGCAAACAATATTTTTTAAAAGAAAATTATATCAACTTTATTTGATTTCACAATGAGCCATGTAAGTGATTTCATGAGCACACATACAGGAACATATTAGTAATTAAATGGATATCTGTGGAGGCATAAAAAAGACCTAAGGAATGTAATAAAAAGGATTGAGTTGATAAAAGTCCAATAGGTTTGATAAAAGAAATTGAAAGAGTACCATTTTATCAATAAGAAGAAAATAAGCATACATATATTTGTATTATTCTAAAACTGTCAACATTAAATCAATATTTAAAAGTTAATGCTGATTGATAGGCATATAGAAGAAAAAGTTTTAATTATTTTGCTGTATAACCAAACATCCAGATGAATTTTCCAAAAGAAATACAAAATTTTTCAGTTGTCAAAAAGTAATCAAAATACATCACATAAATTAATTCCTTAGTTTCAGAATGGAAAGTAACATGAAATCCACCTTACAGATGTGATACAATGAGCTTTTTTACAACATATCCAAGCACATGCTCAATGTGTTACCAGTCAAGGCTAAAAATAATAAAATTAGTGAAAATGAATCCAAAAACATGTCTAATGGAAATTTTCACATCAGACTTGAATTATCAGGCATTCACTCTTTTAAGAAGATGCAGAAATAATTCAGACCAGAGTCGCTTATTAAATAACTCTGTAACTCAAATTTTTGTCCAAAATTGATAATTTTTTTAATTTTAAAATTTAGTTTTTTTAATAAATAAGATTTAGTGGATATTTTTCTTATATCTCAGAATTATTTATTTTTAAAAATTCATTGCATTGTACCTGGATGTCTGTTAATTTTTTTTTTTTTTTTACATTTACTACCATCTCCTACATATTTCTCAGGGGAGATTTAATATGAGTAATAAGGTTTTATTTTCCCAGTAATTGATCTTCAATGTATAGTACTCTTAAAAATACTGTAATCAGAAGTAAGAAATATATTTATGGGCTTTTTTAATTTTAAAAGTTAAAGAAATCCACATGGAGTTTACCTCATACTTGGTTTGGTAAACCGGAGGATGGGTGGAGGAAAGGTAATTGGTGGAAACACAACTATGGTGCATTTTCCAAGGGTACATGTTAAATTCACTAAGTGTAGAGTATAAATGTCTTAATACAATAACTAAGAAAATGCAATGAAGGCTATGTTAACCAGTTTGAAGATAATATTTCAAACGGTATATAAACCCAGCACATTGTACCCCATAATTGCATTAATGTATACAGTTGTGATTTAATAAAAAAATAGGGTGGTGCTTGTGACTCAAAGGAGTAGGGCGCCAGCCCCATATACTGAAGGTGGTGGATTCAAACCTGGCCCAGCCCAAAAACTACAAATAAATAAATATTAAAAAGGAGGTTAAAATGTGTCACAGGTTATAACATTAAAAATTAAGAATGGCACATAAAGTGTGGCAGAGCAATGGACTTAGATAATCAAAGCAGAAGCAAATTTAAGCCAATTAAATATTGTCATGTGCACACTTGTAATGCCAGCAGAGGCAGCCTCCAAAGTGAGCTTTCCAAATATCAAAAAAGAAGAAAAAGAAAACATAGACCAGTCTATCATGGAATCTCCTGTATCTACTAAGACCAGAAAGTGGCAGCAACGGTGGGACCCCAGGTTCTTATTAGTATCCACATCAGCAGAATAAACACATGTATTCTAACACTCAACGCCACTGAAGATCAGATTAGACTTAGAAGACAAAATCTAAATGGGACCTGTACTAAAGCTAATAAACACTTGACAAAGTTACATTTGTAACATTGACAAATACTGAAGTCGCTAGAAGTGTTGATTACAGCTACAGGGGAAGCAGCTGATTACCTGGCACTCATTTTCACCTGTCTATTCTCAGGCACAGATATATGCATGGGAGAAGTAATGTTATGTGTAAAAACGTTTTGAGAGACTCTGGAAAGTGTATTATTGAAGCTTCGAAATAAATTTGCATAGAGAGAGAGTTGGAGAGTTTCTATGAGAGTTGGAGATGGTAGAGAAGCAACCTTCATTGTCATGGCCAGTTAGAACCACTGGTCACTCAGAGCCGCTATATGCAGAATTATTTTCTAGTTAACTCCATAGTAGGCATAGGAGGAACATAGCTCAAAAATATGAAAGTCATATGTGAAAACCGACAGCTAACATCATTCTGAACAGAGAAAAGTTGAAAGCATTCCCACTAAGAACTGAAAGGAGATAAAGATCCCCCACTGTCACCAACTCTGTTCAGCGTAGTCCTGGAAGGCCCATCCTAGGCAATCAGGCAATAGAAAGAAGTAAAGGGTATTCAAATCAGGAACAGGGAGGGAAAATCACCACTTTCTCTGACAATGTGATCTTAAATCAAGAAAACCCCAGAGACTCCACCAGGAAACTCCTCGAATTGATAAATAAAATTCATGAAATGTCTCAAGTTGCAAAATCAAAGTGCACATATCAATAACATTCCTATACACCAAAAATAGTCAAGATTCAGTCAAATCAAAGACTCAATACCATTTGCAATAGCTAGAGAGAAAATAAAACACCTAGAAATATATTTAATGAAGGTGAAAGATCTCTTCAAAGAGAATTATGAAACACTGAGGACAGAAATCACACATGACACAAACAAATGGAAAAGCATATTGTGTCCATGGAGCAGTAGAATCAAGAATCTCTACCCGAAGAGATTTATACATTCAGTGAAATCCCCATCTGAATACCAACATCATATTTCACAGACCTGGAAAAAAATAACTCCACATTTCATTTGGAACCAGAAAAGAGCCTGAAGAGCCAGAGCAATCTTAAGCAAAAAGAATGAACATAAAGGTATCACATTATTAGACATCAATCTATACAAGGCTACAGTAACCAAGAGTGTGGGATTGTAATGAAAATAGAGACACAGACCAATGAAACATATACAAACACAGTAGAAAATATCTACAAGCTATACATCCTGTAAAGGGCTTATAACCAGAATCTGCAAAGAACTCAAATAAATCAGCAAGAAAAGAACAACCTCATTTAAAAAGTGGACAAAAGACACAAACAGAAGCTTGTCAAAGAATGGTATACAAATGAATAATAAACACATGAAAAAATGCTTAGCGTCACTTATCATTAGGAAAATGCAAATTTAAAACACAGTGAGATATTGTCTTACCCATATTATGTTAACTATGTAAATATGATATATTTACATCCTGGAGTTCTACTAAGCCATAAAAAGGATGAATTAATGGCTTTTGCAATAATTTGGATGGAACTGAAGACTTTTTCCCCAAATAGAGGATCTAAAGAGTGGACAAACACCATGTATGCTTGCTATTAAATGGAAATTGACCTGCGAGCAGGTGCACAGAGGGAGGAAAAATTCAGTGAAATCAAGCAGGGAAGAAGGCCATGAAGGAGTGAGTCAAAGTCTACCTAAAGGGTATAATGAATACTCCTTGGGTTATGGGCACACTTACAGCAGTGTAGCAAGCATTGCAAAAGCAATCCATGTAACCAGAAACATGTTGTACCATCATAATATCTTGAAGCTAAAAATAAAATTTTAAAAATCCTCTCATATTGTAATGAAATAATAACTCTATTTCCCCCCCTAAGATAATGTAACTATACTTCTCTAACTGTACTTAGATAATGTAACTACATTATCTCTCTATTCTCCACCTAAGATACTATAACTATACTTCTCTAACTGTAGCAGTTACATTATCTATCTATTCTCCCACTTAAGATAATGTATCTGCACCTCTCTAAGCACATCCTACAGTTACATGCTATGCTTAGAGACGTATAGCTGCATAGGAGAGTGCTCATCTCCTCTAAATGGGAGAAGAACTAGGCATTCAAACCATTTTGCTGTAGTGTTTGATATTACAATAAAATAGTAGCTATGCCAAGACTATTTCAAAATAGCCTGATTTTATTTTTTAACTTTTAAATTAAAAAAGAAGCAATGGCAGCAGAAGAATGAGTGCTCAACTGAGCTTATTTATTTCTACTTTTAAATTATTTTTTATTTTTCATTATTATGGGGACATAACAGTTGTAAACATTTACTTCTACTCTCAAATCCTGTGCTTATACATCTGTTTTCTGCAGGATTAATGAAACCAAGGAAGAACGAACATAGGAAGATGTAATTCTTAGCATGTCACCCACAAATGATGGATGAGGCACACCAAAGAGAAAGTCATGACCATCAGGAGAAAAAACAAAGTCTTGCTGGTGAGTGAGCAGAGAAACACAAGGTGTGAAAAGTTCAAATGATAAAATTCTAAGAGAAGATAGAAGCATTAATGTAGCAGAGACTGTTAATTTTCCTTCAATATTTGTTCACCCTTCATTTTGTGATGTAACTGTGAGACTTAGATGGTCCTGTGACCAAATATTTTCCAGCTGGACTTAAAGAAAAAGGTTGACATCTGACTATATTTTGGTCAATAATAAACAAAATACATTATTGTAAGGAGGCTTTTTTTGTCCTCCACTGTCTTCACTTTCTCACACACTGGAACATGAACATAGGGACTAATCCAGATTTAATAATCTGAATAAAGACAACCACTAGGAAATTGTGGGATTACAAACAAAAAATATCCAGATGTTTGGAAAAGCTCATGGAGCTCACCCTGGAACACTGACTACGTCTGAACTTACATGACGGAGAGAAATAAATGTTTATCTTTTATAAGCTACGGTATTTTATCATTTTCTACATTATGGGAGCTCTGCCTATATCCTAAATAAAGCAAGAGGCATCCTGTAAATCAATTGGACAATAAGAATTTCCCTAAGAAAAGGTAATATATAGTATGAAATTCTACCAAATCATTAAAATAATGATCACAATCATCTACCCAGTACATCAGGCAATCAATAGGTAACTGACAATGTTACAAAAATGAAATTATACTTGAGTAATGTGGGAAAAATTCAGATGGGCAACAGATTGAATAAGGCATAAGAAGTATGAGTTCCACTCCAACGGGTTGATCGCTAGTTGTTCAGAACATTTCCAGAGGTAAGATAACGACTGTTGTGATTGGTGCCTTTTTTAAAAGAATGACTGAAATTGCTTCTAGTTATGAATTTTATTCTCTAATATAGAAACATATATGCCACCTATATACAAGCTGCTATTTCTGCATTCACATGAGTTTAAAAAAATATTGAACAAGAGGTTATGTGTGCTTTCTTCTTGAACCATCTAAACAAGTTATCACTTTGTCATAAACCCCACTAGCTTTGGATCCCAGGAGATGTGAGTCTGTATCTTCTGACAGCAGATCTTTGAGACTTTAATGAAGATGCTTACATTTCTACATAATATGCCAACAGCAACAGTGAAATGATATCATTGTGTTAAATAACTGAGAAAATTAAATAATTATAGAATACTGTAATACTATAGTATTTTATAATATACTATCATATTAATGTATAATTCTGTAATTATGTAAATAAGTATAGATAAATAATACATGTAATGTTTTATATGTAATTAATTGCAGAGTATTCAGACTTTGGTTTTGATAAACTCTTACATTGTTATGATGATATGGATGTTTACACCTATCATATTCTTCATAATAATAATTGAGGTGCATGTCTACAAATGTTCTAAACAAGAATTTTAGGTAAGACTACAAATATGTTACTAAGATAATCTTTACTCAGCACTTCACTATTTGTGCAATAATAGATCCTAAGAATACAGGGGGTAATCTTGTAATTTAAAATGATTGAAGATTTCTCTTATTCAAACTTACATAACTTCATGAAAGACTGATACAACCATTTGCCTGTATGGTATAATTTTGTATAAATCTATTCAGAACTTTTTGCTTAATGTTAAAATCATTCTAGGAACTACTTAACTGCACCAATACAATTTTACAGTCCTCTAATTAAAGCTATAATTCTAGACTCATGGAATTCTAAATGGTTCACAATATATTGTGGGTAAATAAATTGTGAAGGTCTGGTTCTCAAGGCATAGGGATGTGATGCTTGTGGCTTCATTAACTGTCAGTTAGCAGGCACAGACCTAAGTGCTAGATATTATTTTATTTTCATTAAAATATATTTTTTTTAATTAGAAAACTTAGAATGTTGAGGTTATTATACGATTTAAATGAGAATTTAGAGAGCTGGAATCTAGAGCTAATACTCGTGCCTTTTCTGTCCTATTGTCCCCTTGAAGGGTTTTGTCTTGATTGACAGCGAAATGAAAACGTCGTGCCCCCTACAACCATGTTCTTTAATCCCGTGACTCTCAATGGAGAGCAGAATGAAGAGAGAACAGAAAATTCAGCTTCATCACTCCTTTAAGGGGATACTCAGTGTTTTGCTTATTTTTTAAGCCCCTGTGCTTGAATATTACTATGAATTACTTAAGAATTTTCTTCCTCATCTCCAAAATTAATCTTCCATATAACTACCCTCTTCTGACTATTTACTTCAATTTCTGAAATAAAATGTATTAAATAAATTGCTATGTTCTTGTCAAAGAAACTATTAGAAGTTTCTAAAGAATTGGTTGGGGAATGAGGTTGGGAGGATAAAAATATTCCAGACAGTATAAAAAATATGTTTGCATTGCAGTGGAATATTTTTAGCTATATTTTGTTATCACTTTGTTCTATAACCCACTGATCGTTTTCCTGCCAAGAACACACTGATGCCACAACATTATTATAAGTTGAAGCACATTCTCACTTAACTTATTTAAATATATGCAAGATGAAAGACTTAAATATGTTAACATCATCAATTTCTTAGAATTCTGATAGCTATAAATAAGATACATTCATGTCATTTAATAAAGTAATTAAAGTGTAATTTAACATCGTTATTATTATATTTCATAATTGTGACAATATATTGGTTGCCTCCTGATGACATAATGAGTTCTTTCAGTATCAGTTAGCAAAGTTCTGCACATTGGCCAAAACTAAATGCTTAATCAGAAAATATGCATGTGCTAAAGACACTTTAGTACTAATTGTTGTGATGAGATATATTCTATACTTCCTCAAAATATATGTGAACTGTCATGTGTAGAAGAGAGTGATAAGAATGAACAAGAGTTAAAGGGCAAGTAAATATCAATTTCCATGACTATAGTGTATAGTTTGAATTTTCACAGTGAAAATTATATTTGTATCAATATTTTGGTTATATGTATTTTATTTATTATAACATTAAGATTATTCCCCCTGAGAAACCTCTTAAACTGAGTTTCAAAGGTATGGGGAAATATCATTTTCATTATCATTACATTATTTTCATTGTTATTAAAACAAGTAACATCCATAAAATAAAAACAAAAAGTGTTTATGTAGGCTTGCTACCTTCCGAGCTTTCTCTCTCTTTCTGCAAGTAGGTAAGGCCCCAGATTCTCAGAACCTCAGGGTGCATCACTTCCTTGCAGAGATTTGCAGAGCATAAGGAGCTACTTGGGAGGGCCACTTGGGAAAATAGAGGCGTCAGGATAAGTGGGGCTCCAAGTTTCCTATTCTTGTGTTTAGGTACTGAACCAGCCTGAAACTGAATTCATCTTCAAAATATTTCAGAAGACCATGCTCATATTCAGAAGACCATTTTCAGGAATAATTTAGCCAGTTTATTTATATATCCTTTCAGGATTCTTTTCCTAAGGAAAAGTAATCCAGAAAGCTGAAGTTGAGATTTTAATTAAATGGTATTTGTTACTGGAAGGCACAGGTGTCTACAAATTTGTTATCTAATTATTATGTAACTAAAGATGCCGGAAGAAAAATGCATCTATACTATATTACCTTATGAAAATAAAATTAGTTTATAAAATTGGCAAAATCCAGGATTTGTCCGAAGAGTTAAATTCATTTTCTTAAGTATTATAGTACATAATTATGCATATAATTTGTAAATTAAAAGTCTCTGTTTATGTTTTCAAGTAGAAATGAGCAAAACGCTAGAGCCAAGTCATGCTAGAGAAGTTTCTTTTCATTCTTTTGAGATCCTATTATTCCTCTGTATGCTAATTTCAGCTGATCTTTTGGTCAGAAGGTGTTATGAATCCAACATGTTTCTTCTTTTTTTCCTGAAGACATAGTTAAACTTTACTTTCCACGTTTCTTTGCCGTTAAGCATGATTGCTCTTATGTCTGAATACCAGTCAAATGAATAAAGTAAATCTTCTAGGACCATATCATAAAAATATTCCTTATTATATTCTTAAAACGCTTTCATTTTTTAGCAAGCTAATGCTTCTAAAAATGTTGAGTTTGAGGATGTTATGGTAAAGTTGCTGAACACTCATGCTGGTTCTAAATCATCACTTGGACATTCTTTGCCCACCAATCAGGAAAACCCACTTTTAACTCTGCCTAAGTCAGCTTGAAACGTCTGAGTGGCTGATAGTACAGGTAAATGCTAAACTAACTTGAAAAGAAGCTCCTTAAAGTAAGATCCTGTTATTAAAAGTACACAAGTACCCATCTAAATGAAAAGAACTTTAGGAAACCATCCAAGTGGTGATTGAATGGAAACCAATATTCAATGCTGAAAAGATGGGGAACTGAATTATGTATCAGCAAAATATCACATAACTATGAAGTCTGTAGTTCTGGGACTAATGAATGGAAAGAGTCAGTTGTGGATGATGTTTATCTTTTGATATTTAGGGAAAGCTACCTGGTCCTATGGTTAAAGGAGACCACAAGAAATCATCTCTCCAGAAAGAAGGGCATGGGATCAAAGAAACAATAAAATGGAGAAGGATTTATATTTTCATCAATACTAAAATGCATATTCACTCATATTTTATTATTCCTGATCAGAATGCATCTATTAATTGTTACCTAGGGTGATATTGCTATTGATGT
The DNA here is from genome assembly GCA_963573935.1 of Arctocebus calabarensis. NCBI lineage: Eukaryota > Metazoa > Chordata > Mammalia > Primates > Lorisidae > Arctocebus > Arctocebus calabarensis. Next base: position 11,882 of record CAUYON010180725.1, read on the forward strand.
CTATATGTGTACATACAAACTTTCAGAATAGGTTCTGTGGCGTGAATCTCCATGAGATAGCATTTGAACACTCTGTAAACAGGCTGTCACCAACACGTTTGATAACACGAAGCCCAATGTGGTGTGAAAGGACAGGGAGATGGGAAACTCTGAATTGGAATTCAGAAGCTTCAGATGCTAAATGTAAATGAGTATCAGGAATAATGTAGACAATTTATTTATTTATATATCCTTTTCATCATGGACAAGTATTATATTTTATGTAAATTTATATCACAGTAAATCAAATGTAGTTCTTTCAAAAATCCTAAAATGAAAATTCTAAATGATGAGAAATCATTAAGTCAGGCATTTCTTCCCTTAGTGGTACATAAAATAATAGTGTCTTAAAGCAGATGGCATTTTTCAATCCACAGATGCAGTGAAGTTCTTTGGAAAGAACTTTAGGTATAGTTGTTGGCACATGAAATTAAATAGAAGGAAATAGATCAGAGGCAGGCTAAATTTATAGTGAATAATATTTCTATCAAAACGATTTACCCTAGATAAGGAACATTTCATTCTTTAAGGCTTAAAATACTGTGCCTCGTGTTTCTTTAAAGTTTTCCAAGCATGAAACGGGGGTTTGAAAGTTATGCTGGTCATAGAAAGTATCTTTGCACCACAAAACTTAGGTCTGAACATGAAGTTACTGGCCAAAGAGAAAATGTCCAGGGGTATCTGAGAACAAAGAACCAGAAAGTGTTTCTCAGAGAGTATCAGTAGGGTTAATCATGGACTGTCTCCACTTTTAGGGCTGAGAAACTTGCCTTGTTGGTTTGCTAGAATTTTATGCCTTGTATGAATTGGTGACCCCTGGTTTCCCTCTTAACTTTCCATTCTTGCATGTAGGTATCCTGTCCTCAAATTAATCTTGTATAATTGTTGAGATAGGAGAAGTTTTACCTTTGAGTTCAGGGTGGTAGTACATGAATATTACATCTTATTGGAGAGAATTGAGTAACACCTAAGAACACAAACTTCCAGTTGGTAGAATGTAGGATTATTTGAGTTGAAAATAATTGTTGAATTAGTCTATATATGAAAGGACTGGCATAGACAGTAAAGAGGGCACATGGCAGAGATTTCTTTGTGTTTATACAATATCTTCCTCTTTGCTGACAGCTACACTGCATTTTCCATTTCTTTGCAGGTGCTCATGGGAGTGAATTTTCACTGATGGGTACGCACAGAAGAGTGTCGCCCTCCAAGCCAAGGCCATTAATATTTCTATGGATCACCTCCCATGGTCTTTGTCCTTCTATAGAATTAGTGTGGTAAAACATGACAAATTTTGAAGTTATCTGTAGAAACTGGGAAAATCGTAAGAACAAAAAACCCTGGATTCTTAAATTTTAGCTTAAAAGAAAGTTGTACATAATGGGCAACATTCTATATAAAATGAGACAGTGCCTAATTTGTGAGGTCAATGAAATTTGAAATTTCTCTCTAATAGTGATATTTTATCTCAACTAATTCAAACATTATAATAGTTCAAATAATCTATTTCCCTGAAGTAGAGACAATATTCCTGACAGCAAACAAATTTATGTTTCTTTTGTCTATGGTCAGAAAACACAGCCCAATTAGAAAATGATTAAAGGAGATAAACAAACACTTCATCATAAAAGATATACAGGTGGTGCTATGGTTTGAATGATGGGGTCTCTTCTGAAATTCATATTGAAAATCCCCAATGCAATCATATTAAAGATGCAGCCTTGTGCAGTTGATGAAGTCACAGGGATGCTACCCTCATGAATGGGATTAGTACCCTTAAACAAGAGCACAAGGTTATAAAGTACACCTTCATGCCCTTGCACTCCTCCACCATATGAGAACACTGCAACAGTCAGTGTCTTGGAAGAGAGAGCAGCACTAAACACACACCAATGCTGGCAGCTTGACCTTGGACTTCCCAATTCCCAAAACTGAAAGAAACAAATGTATGTTGTTTACAAATAACCTAGTGTCCTATATATTGCTGTGGAAGAACAAATGCATCAAGGCAGATGATGAACACATGAAAAGATACTCACGTCACTAGCTAGAAACATCACTCATTCAACATCATTAGCTATTAGGGAATTCAAGTTAAATCCATAATATAATGCCAATACATATCTTTTAGAATGACTAAAATTAAAAAGAAAATAGTGATAGTAGCAAATTATAGTAACGATGTGGAAATACTTGAATCCTCATACATTACTGGCCAGAATGTAAAATGGTATGAACACTCTGAAAATCAATCTCACATTTTCTCAAAATATGAAACTTACACTTATCTGGAAATAGCTATCCTAACATTAAACCTAAAGCAATAAAAGGAACACATTCTGATATATACAACAACTTAGATAGATCTCGATGTCATTATATTAAGTAAAAAATAAACTATTAAAGAACTGTGAGTTGTATGATTCCATCTATATAGTATTCTCACAGTGACAAAATTATAGAGATAAAGGACATATCATACAGAGGACAGTAGGAGGCTGTAACTAGAAAGGTCTTACACAAGGGAGCTCTTTTGTGTTAAGGGAACATTTGTGTCTTGAACATGGTTGTGGTTACAAAATACACACATGTGGCAAAATATCCATAATATTATATATACACATATATTATGTACATAAACAAAAATGAGTTAATGCAAAAACTGGTGAAACTGTACTAAATCCTGTATGTCTTGGTTTTTTTATGCCAATTTACTTTTTTTGGTTTTGATAAAGTGCTATAGTTATGTAAGATATCAGCATCGTGGGAAACTGGGTAACAGATAGCATCTCTCCATAGGCAATGATAGAACCTTGTAGGACCATCTTTGCAGCTTACTGTGTATTTTTAAGCATTTCTCAGTTCAAGTTTAAAAATATTACAGCCTATTATGAGCTGATTATCTGAAAGTTTCTGTCTCCCCAGTTTCATATGTTGAAGCCCTGATCCCCCATTTGACTGTATTTGGAGGTGGGCCTTCTAAGGAAGAAATTTAAAGATAAATAAAGTCGTAAGAGTAAGATTCTGATCCAATATGATTAATACCACTGAAGAAGAGACATCGGTGTGTGTGCGAGTGTGCGGGCTCTCTGTCTCTCCCGCTACCCTCTGCTTTATGTCAACACAGCTAGAAGGCAGCTGTTCTTATGATACAGGGCAGGTGCACCCCAGCTTGGTAAGCGCCAGCCACCCTGGAGGACCTGCCGCGCTTCTGCATCTGCGCCCCGGAGGTGTTGGTGCAGCGGACTAGGGGAGGCAGAGAGGGAGAGTGGGGCGGAAGCCTGGGGTCCCCGGTTAATTGAGGGAGCCCCAGAACAAGTCACACTGCTGCTAGTGCCAACCCCAGAACCACCCTTGAACCTAGAAAGCCTTCTTCTGGCTGCACTATTCCCCTGTGAGCATTTCATAGTCCTAAGCGTGATACAGGGTTTCCCATTCAGGGATGAACAGATATCCTTCATTTCCCAGGCCTAGAGAATTTTATGAATGGACTGTCTCCATTTATTAATGCGTTCATGCTCCTTGCCCCACGAAGGGACTGTATCCATTCATTGATGTACTTACTCATCTTACCCCACGGAAGGGATCGCATCTGTTCATTAACACACTCATTCATCTTGCCCCATGGGTCCTTTGTAGTTACATTTGGCCAGGACTCGTTAACAAATGAATGGATACAGCCCCTTCATGGGGCAAGATATATATGTATGTGTGTGTGTGTGTGTGTGTGTGTGTGTGTGTGTGTGTGTGTATCTAGGAAAAGAACCCAGGCAGATAGGAGATTGTTTCCGACTCGAATTTTTCCCTCTAGCAGGAGCACTAGTGGGTTTTCTCTGTATTCTTCTCTATAAAATAAATCCCATCTTATCACTGAACTGGGGTCCATGGATTCATTCTTCAAAACCCCAAGATCAAGGACCTATTGAAGAAGAAATTCCAAAATCACTAAAGCCTATAAAAAAGCCCCACTAGGAACCAAGTAGGCCAGCACCTTTATTGACCAGAACTTTGGAGAGTCTGCGTACGCCTAGCTCCTACAGTTGTGAAGAATGACTGTCTGGTTTTAAAACCACTTAGTTTATGGCATTTTGTCATGGCAGCCCTAGAAAAGTAACATACAGCCCTTTTTTGATATATTATGTCTTGCTCATTGTGGATCACATACTTTCATTTATATTTTGATGTTCTTAACCCCACTTTTCTTAAAATTAACTTTAGCTTTTTTTTTTCCTTGTATAATTCAGTATCCTGAATTATTTAGTCTCACTGTTATTTATCTTCATTTTCTCTTTTCTTTTTTATTGGCTGTATTTCTTAACAGTACAGTTCTACATGGCAGATTTTGTTCTTTTTTAATTTTCTCTTTCTATGCTTCCAGTTTGTTGTTGCCTCTACTTACACCCTCAGTACCCAGAATAGGACCAGGTCCTACTGTGTGTAAATTAACTCTCTTTTAAGGCAGTGTAATTACAGCAAGGTTCAAGTGCCCTCTAAGAAATTTACTGTGTAGAGACAAAAGTCTTTAGACTTTCACCAAAGTAGAGACTCAAGATTCAAAATTCTTATCTTGGACAGTAGCTCAAAAACTTGTGACCCTCTGTGGCCAGACAATCCAATACAATTAAAATTTAATTTTAATGACGTGCCACTGGACCTGTGCCCCGCTAAACTCTCAGGCTAGTTTTAGACCCCAGCGTGTAACAGGAGTCCCCATTTGTGATGCTCTTTGCCTGTTTTCCTGCACCAAAGAGTCAGGCTCATGGCTTCAGTCTTGGCAGATCTTTATCTTATTTCTGAGGGCAACTATAACTTTATTATAATTACTTTTTTTAGAGAGAAGGAGTACTCAACATGCAAATTTACATTACCATTTTGATTGGATACTGCCCGCATGTTTAAAGAATTCTATCTTTGAAATTCTGCATACTAGTCAGTCAGTAATGATTTATCTGTTTTGCTGTTTCATTTTTAATGAAATGTGCTTCACTTTCATTTGGCAGGTTTGCCTCTTTCTTCATCTCTGGGAAATGTTCTGTATTGCATCTCTGAATAGTTTTTGATTTGCTGCTTTCTGTTCTTCAGCAGCACTGGTGATCTCGCACTGGTCAGTATCCGTGTCTCCCGTCTGCATAATCCTCTCAGTGATTATTTTGTTTCTTTCATGGCATCAGTGTCTTTCTTTTCTATATTCACTACTGGCCTCCGGTTACTTCTCTATTTTAGTAATCCAGTTTTTAATTAAATTTATAACCTGAATCTTGAGTCTCAACACATCATTTTCTTCTTTCCTGTGCAAGCTTGGTTTCGGCTCTCCTTGGTCCAGTAACTTTAAAATCAAAGATTTGCCTTTCTCTCTAGGGATGCCACTCTATCTGCAGATATCTTCTGGAATCATTACTTCATGAGCATCTACATCAATTCTACTCACAATCTGTTGCAAAAACTAACTTCATGGCCTCAACTCAACTTCAAAAAAACTAGAAAATGAAGGGCAAGGGAAGAAAAGACAGAACAACTTGAGAGTGTATAATACATATGGAACATAGAAATCCAAAATAAGTCTACAATAAGTTTATTTTGTAATTGAGAGAGGTGTATTATATGCTAACTAAAAGGCATTCCCACTGACTAAATTGTGGCAATTTAAGGGATTAAAATAAATTAGATTTTTAATGAGTTAATTATAAAAAAATTGAATCTATTAGAAGAATCATGAGTTAATTATAATAATAAAAATGGAAATATAATAAAATCTGCTGAAACATAGTTATTATGCATGCATGAATATTTGCTATCTATAAAAATGATACGTATTTATTTTAAAAATTTATGGAATTCTGTGAGTGGAAAAAAAAATCCATAAGCTGCATTTCCTCTTCTTTTACATTGCAACAATCAACACAAAAGACTTCTGTGACCAAAGGTTTGGCAATTTCTCCCACTAGCAAGCAAACAATTAGTTTCATGAGGAACCGTTTGGGTGTCCTCTAAGTCAGTTCAGTTCTAAACTTCATTTCCTATAGCATCAGATCCCACATGTTAATGGCTCAGTCCCACAGACTGCTCCCCACTCCTGATACCAGTCTCAAGCCCAGGTTAATTTACCTGTGCCTCTGACCAGCCGGCTGCCAATCAGGATCCCCATGAACCCCTTATGGGTTCAGTTGATTTGCTACATCAGTTCAAAAACACTCAGGGAAACATTTATGCGTCCTGGATTATTTATAATAAAGGCTATTTCAAAGGATGGAGATGAAGAGTTATATGAGGCATTATATGAATACTTCATTACATAAATATGAATGCATAGGTTAGGAGTGGAGCCGAAAGTCTCAACCCCCTAATTCTGGTTTGGTCTTTCAAGTGACGAGCTCCCACCCTGAAGCTACCAGTCATCAGTCAAATGATGAGCATAGATGAATATATCACTTTGAAGATTTCAAAGATTTTAGGAGGTGTATGCCAGGAAATAAAGTTGACAACCAAATACATATTTCACAATTTGCAGTTCAACCCTGGTCTCTGAACATGAACCACATACATCAAAATGATATAATAAATTGCAAGATACTTCCACATTACTAGAATCCCATTCAATATACCAATGGTTAACCCATTCCATCATTACGTTGTTTGTGGTATGAAGTTACTTAGGTTAGCAGGCTTTTATTCAATCTTCTGAATTTCCAAAAGGAATAACACTCTTGCCAAAAATATTACTTCACCATTTTAGATATTTGGTATACTTTGACCTAAGAGAAAATGTGATCTCTTGGCCAAAGTCTCTTTCGAAGTGTTCATTTAAGATTGGATTTCTCTCAAGGTATAGCCCTTATATATATATTTCCTTACCCTTAGGTACTAGTTCTCATTTTCTCTAGAAAATTAAAATTTTTTCATCCTTCGAAGGCACATGAGAATCACCACTGTGCTGGTCTGGATTGCAGGTAGCAATGCTACTTTAGTAAATACCTCCTCTTCTGTACATTCTTACCATTGGTATACGGTTAGACAGGTGCAGAACTAGTGCACCATCTTTACTATCAGTCAATATAGTTACATTTCACTCCTGCTCAATGGTGCCAATGAGGCCAAGGCACAACTGAATCTCATCAAGACCTTGGGAATTCTGACATAAGATTTTAAAATGTAGTTACAGTTTCTTGTTTAGGGTCTACTTATTACTAACAGCTACTAACTAGCAACTACTATTTTCAGCACTTGTAGATGAAGCTCTGGTCCTAGGACCACTGCCTTAGGAAGAGACAAAAAAAATGTTAAGATGAGGTGAGAATAAAAGAAAAAGAAGTATAATCATATCAACATACTCCTTCCTTGGCAAGAAGTATATCCTATTACCAGCAATTGACCATTCCTTTTCCCTGGATCCATCAGGAAAAACAGAGGCCAGTCTAGTGGGGACACTCCTTTAGGCCTACTACTTTAGGCCACTGTAGGTACTCTCCAGTGCGAGCACTCTCTATGAAAGTGCTCCAGCCTTTCAAGCTTTTGTGTCCCCCCATGTTAGACAACCCTTATTTGAATTGCTGGTTCCTCTTCCCCATCAAACTTTTACATTGATTCTACCCTTCGCTAAACCCAGAGTGTGGCCATAGAGTGCGTTCCTTAACTTGTGTAAAATTTCTGTTCTATTTTTTGTGTCTTTCTGAGTATTTGTTTTGCCCACTGGGTAAGCCTCTATTTCTGTCAATGCCCATTTGTAGGCAGTCATGTTCAGAGCCCTCCCACCTCTGAACCTCAGAATTTGTCCCTCTGCCATCTTCAGAGTGTCTTGAGGACACACAGAACAGTTCTTACCCATACGCTGTGTGCCAGAGGGTGCAAGAGGCACAGGCCTAGACTCAGCCCACCTCTGCACTGCTGCAGTGCCCACACCCGCTCATCTCATGGCAGCCACATTAAGGGAGCATGTGTGGGTGTCTATCTACCTTTTGATTCTAACTTCCTTCCAGGCGTGGAACAGGGCTCTTCTGACGGGCGTGGACACCTTCTGCTTAACGCACCTCTCACATTTCTATACAGCCATGCCCCATATGAGCATCCATTGCCCTCCAACTCAATTGTGTTGGCCATTACCAAATATGAGTAAAAACCCAAACACAGAAACATAAGATATTTTGTCAGTGTGCGATTGTTCAGCATGCCCTTCAGCCTACGAAGTTGATTTTTTTTTTTTTTTAACATTGTGGATCCTTCCAAATAGGAGCTTGTCTGTTTAACTTGAAACTGTCATCCACATACCAAGCAGCTCTTTGCTGATCAGTTGAGAGCTGATTACAGGGCTCAACAGAATCTAGAAACTCCTCACAAAGTTCCAGCATTAGTCCCAGGGGAGCAAAGTGTCTCTGCCCTTGAATATCTCTTCCTCCCATTCCCCAGGCAGCATGATTCTCTGTAAACCATTTTCCTTTTATTATGGAACTTTTCTTAACACTGCTAACCTTATTAGTGTGTTCCTCTGTAATTTCCCAAGACATCATGGCTATTTCAGGTTTTAAGATCATTTTATGTCCTTCAGTCATAGGGGTAACTTCAAATGCAAGGTAGTAAGTGCTCCTTGAATGGAAATTATTTAGTACAAAGGCCAAGTAGTCATGACTGAGAGGCACTCACAGCCGCTTACCATAAACTGCAGCCTACATTCCACATAGAGCTGTTAAATAGAAAATTTGTTCATATAGTACTCCAGAGTCGATTTTACCCTCTGCGGGTTTAGAAAATCGTACTGGTTCCCTTTCAGTATGTCCAATTAATGTTGCTTGAAGGCAAGATTTATATGTCTTTTGTGTTATAGAACTAGGTAGGGAAAACTTTCCCCAGTCGGACATAATATTCATTTCCATAAAACATTTAGGTAAAAAAGAAACAACTTGTTTACATAAACCCTGTTTAAACATTCCAGTTTTCATAATCTCCTAAACATTTTTAAGGCCTAGTCCCAGGAACTTCTCCATCCTCAGACCATTTTGCCCTCTCTTTGCAAAACGTTTGGGTCTTCAGCCATGGGGGTAGCCAAGGGAATCCAGTTTGTCTGTCAACTTTTATCTTAATCAGTTTACCTGACTATTGCTCCAGGCAATTTCAAGTCAGAGTCTTCATTGTAATTACTGCTTTCTAACTTTTTAGATTTCTCCCAGTGAGGGTAAATACAGCAAACTTTTTTGGAGCCCCTTAATGTTTGGGGACCAGTAGGGAATCCCTTTAGTCCCCACACCTTCACCAGAGTTATATGATATATGAAGTCTTTGATTTTCACTCCATCAGTTTTCATTTTATTCTTCCATTTCCTTATTAAATTGTGGATTAATATAAGTGTACATAATGATTACATTACATTGTTTACATTTGTAAGGTAAAGTCCCAGGTACAGCTGAGTCCTTCGCTAGGAGTGTGTGATACATCCTTCCATTGTACTAGATAACTAGGACGTGACTGAGCCCCTCCCTTTCTCTACCCTCACCTGTACTTGAATTTAATTCTGTTTTTCTCTCATGTAACCCTGTAGTAGTTCATCTACTAGTTTCAGATTATCAAGTATAGTAATGCATACTTGTGATACTTACTTTTAGATTCTTGAGATATTTTACTAAGGAGAATTTTTTTTTAATTCCATCTGGATAATACAAAGCATGCAGTCACCATCTCTTGGGGGGTGAATGGTATTCCATGACATACAGTTTATTAATTGATTAATGGGTGTTGGACACTTGAGTTGTTTGCACATCTTTGTAATTGTGAATTGAGCCGCTATAAACATTTGGTGCAAATGTCCTCATGATAAAATATTTTTTTCTTCTGGTTAAATGCCTAGCAGTGAAATTGGAGAATCAAATGGAAGGTCTACTTTTAGCTTTTTGAGGATTCTCCATACTTCTTTCCAAAATGGTTGTACTAGACTACACTCCCACCAATAGGGTAATGTGTTCCTAATGTCCACTAATGTGTTCCATTCTCTCCACACCCACGACAGCATCTACAGCTTTGGGAGTTTGTGATGTGGGCTATTCTCACCAGGGTTAGGTGATACTTCAAAGTGGTTTTGATTTGCATTTCTCTGATGATTACGGCTGATGAGCATTTGTTCACGTATTTGTTGATCATTCATGTATCTTCTTAGGAAAAGTTCTATTCATGTTTCTTGCCCAGTGATTAGTTGGGTTGATTGCTCTTTCTTGTTGATCTGCTTGAGTTCTTTGTAGATTCTGGTTTTAGGCCTTTTTCAGTTTCATAACATGAAAATATCTTTCCCCATTCTGCAGGTTGTCCGGTTGCCTTTGTGTCTTTAGCTATTCAGAAGCTCTTCAGCTTGATCGTGTCCTATTTATTTATTTTCGTTGCTGCTGATGGGGTCTTTTTCATAAAATAGTGCCCCAGGATGATATCGTTAAGAGCTTCTTTTTCAAGGTTTCTTCTAGAGTTTTTATAGTTTTGTGTCTTACATTTAAAAGTTTTATCCAGTATTTTAATTATCATTGAAACATTCCCACCTTGATAAGGTAAGTACCATGACTCTTCCTGCTTTATTTCCTCTAAGTTTCACTTTTATCAGTTTTTCTTTTTTGGTCTTGTTTTTAATAATTATTTACAGATTTCTACCTCCTGGGTGAGTACTTTGACTCTCCCTTGTGCCTGATGTTTTTACCTGTTTACTGTGAGAACAATGAGGGAAAGCTGAGATAGTAAATGTGATAAGGCTCCTTTATTCCTACTCCTGTTTTACAGCAGCAAGATTCTTTGAGACATCCATATTTAAAGTGTGCCTTTAACCACAGCATTTACCATTACCTAAGTAACTGACATATTTAGCTGGTGAATATCCCCGTCATCATAAAGTCAGTTTCACATGGCCTGTATATAAAGCATATTAGCTGCTTCACTGACCTGCATGGTGAGAGTCAGACAGTCCCACTTCTCATAGTAAATAGTCTTTATAGTTGCTTTTACCCATAGCAGCTGGCTATTTCCTCACCAATAATCTCTTGTGTGTCTGGATCACATATAACTATCTATGATTATTCCACAGTGGGCTGTGGGTACTGCAAAATCCAGATATGCTCTTCCACTTTGCAGCATCTAAAACCGAAGATAATGCTGCTCAATTACTTTCTATCACAATCTATTTTGGTAAAAGCTCCCCAGGAAGCTGATGAGACTGACTAGACAAAATGGAACAATTCCTTTATACTCCACTCTCCAGTTTCAGTAGTTTTGCCTTCGCCCCACCACAACTACCCTTTTGGTAACAGCAGGTCTTAGAGGTACTTTCTGCTACTCCTCAAGAATTTTTCCCCTTGGGATTCTCTTTCAAATTATTACACTTTCTCTCAATACTCAGGAATGTTTTTCCAACTTTCCCAGGTGTAAGTGGTAAAGTTACATCTGCCTAGAAGTAAACTATATAGACAGGCACCGATTATGTAAAGATAAAGTGGAAAAATACACAAGTGGTTTTCTTTTCATTGGTCAATAAAGAAATTTAGAGAGATACAGGTGAAAGTTGGAAAATACATTCATGAGTATGGACAGAAAGTGTAATGATTAATTTGAAGTAGAAAATGTAAATGGTTTATCTGTATTTTTAAATGATATATCTTTAAATATTTAAGATCATGAATAAATTAAAAAATCAACAAAATAATCAGTGACTGTAACAAGATAGAGACTAATGTGATTGTATAATAATTAATTGAATCAAAAACTTTTTGTGTCTACAATGCTAAACTTTATCATAGAAAGATAATAATTACTCTAATTTCAAGAGAAAATGATGACTATATGATACAGTAGGTAAGATCTTTGGATTGAAAAATTCTTCATTGAAGTGTTCAGAGTCAGCCACATTATCTGTTTTTTGGTAGCCAATATGAAAATCTTTGTAAACATAGCCATTTGGACTTGGAATTCCAAGCCCATCTCTGGCATTCACCTTCTTTTTCGAGCTACTATTCCTATTCTGGCACCCACATTTACTACATATGTGTACCAGAAAGATAACAAGTACATATGCTTTCTATATTTGCTTTTTACACTATCTAGTTTTCAGGTCTGCGAATCTCTGGCAACAGGTATTGATGAAAGTTTTTTATGTTGTTACTTGTTTGTCAAAGGACTTGTGTCTCTCTATTCCCTCCCGATGTTACTACTTTGGTTTCCGTCCCCTCCTTGGCTCAACCTAAAGGAGGGGTTAGTTGACACTGTAGAAAATGATGAAAACAAAAATAAGGAATTACAAAAAGCAAAGGAAAACCAAAACCTTCAAAATACGACTACTTGGAGAATGCATCTTATGTACATTTAAATAATTAAAGTTTTAACTAAAGTATTATTGAATTTAAATTGATTATGAGTGTTTATAATTAATAAACTATGTTAAGCATTGAGTTTTTAAAGTACATTTATAATATTTTAAGTTGAATACATTCTGTTTGTGTAAATAGACCCTTCTGGGTCTATTATATTTATTTGAGACTAGAATCCATGATCTCAACTATTTTTCTATGCTTTCCTTCTAAATTTTCATATATAGGTTATCTTTTACATATGCTACAGATATCATGGAAATGTTCACTAAAAAAAAAACTAATAATTTAGAAGGAGGATTTTATTTCTCAAAAATGCTTGCAGCCTGCCAGTGGCCATTCTAGTAGGCTAGAAAGCAGACCCCCAGGCCAGAGGCCAAGAACACATCCTTCAAGTAAGGGACAATGGAAACAGGAATTTATGCTGAGTGAGATGGCACAGTATACATATGGAACAAGCTTTGGAAAGTCATGAACGTTTGTTCAAAGAGATGCAAATATATGTGGAGTCATACTTTATCACCCTTTATAAAGCTAAAAAGTATGGTATTCTTTAATTTGAAGTTGAATCATCTTTATAAGGTCCATGTTTGCAGGGAGAATGGGTACCAAGGACCCCATTCTTGGAAAGGGAAAACACCCCCAGAAAAGGGAAAAAAACAGAAATAAGCCAAGCAAAGCAGAATAAAAACAATTTGGTTAGCTTACTTTTAAAATAATAGTTGAATTACTTGTCTGGGCAGTTTCTGCTTTTACAGACACTCTCCGAAGAACAGGGGCCTTAGCAGAAGATGTGCAAGGCCTGGGAAGGCCCATTAACCAGGTGACCCCTGACTAGTCAACAGTCAACAACCTTCCAGAAGCAAATGTTCTTTGTGGGAATTTGTGTAATGTCCAAGGCAGAGATCAAGGGAACAGCTGGAGCCCTGAGATATGGGCAGGAGGGCTTGTATCCTAACCACAGAGGGAAATGCCTCTAGGTGGAAAGATGGGGAAAATTCCTCATTTTCAGCAGTTTTTCCTAGGAGACTGAAACCACCATTTCTACTCCTCAGAGAAATTAGAGGGGTCCAACTTCCCCCAAGGAATCTGTGTATGTCACCCACAGACAGGAGGCTGCCCCCAAGCAAGGCTCAGGTTCCAGATTTCTCAAGGTTTCCCAGACCCTTAAAGTTAATGATTATAGATAGAATATGAACTAATATGCGTACTCACAGAAACTGCTGACATTTTGTTCCCTTCCTCAGCTCTCCTTCTCAGGTAAATGACAAAACAGCCTTCAATAAAAGCTGGTGGAACAAGCACTTACAGCCACTCTCTGAAGCCCCACATGTAGCAGTGGGCCCTGTGCTCACTCTATAAAACTCTACTCATGTGTCCTGCCTCTTTAACTCTTACTACTTGTACTTTCATTTCCCCCAGTCAGCGCCACCATTTTCACATATCTTGAAGGACCCTCCACTCAAGGCAAGAGCTACACTTGCTTAGAATATGGCAGCCCTCTGGTTTCAAAAGGTGAAACAATGACATACAAACCTCTGGAAGCACTTTTTAAACTGGTTAATCCACTCTGTGTCTCTTATTGAGAAAGAAGGTGGGCTACATGGTGAGATTGGTTTCTATAGTCCTTATGAAAGGACTCATAATCCTGATGGCTATGAGCAAGGGAGGGTGTATATGGCATTTCCAACCTCCTACCCCATCATGACTGGGAACCCAGTTTTAAGATTTTTTTTTTTTTCTGGAGCCCCCTTGGCCAAGAGAGCCCATTCAGTCAGCTGGGGGAAGCTTTAGTTTTGTTTTGTTTTAGTTCACAGATAAGTTCATTATGCCTAAATATGAGAGTAATTGCTGGGAACTGCATTGATTATAACAGCAGGGGGACCACTATCCTCTTATAGCATGTGAGTCAAATACTTTCTGGACAACTATCTCAATTTCTGCACCTCGCACATAGTGAGAAGGAACATTGGAAGGTGAATCATCTCAATATTAAGAGGACTTTCTTTGTGGAATGTTTTCCCATAGATAATCTGATGCTTGGCTGCCTCTCCCCCATCTTTTCTCATTTCAGATGTGCTCACTTGATCTAAAGCACTTCATGATCCAGAGCAATCCTGGCTCTGCTATGGTTATGTTATTTGTTATTCAGAATCCTGGTTATAAGTTCCAAATAACTTTCTGGAGTTCTTTGTGTTTGTTCTTTAACACTATCAGGAGAATGCACAACCACTATGTGGGGAGCCATAACTATCCTATTTATATTTTTGTCTCAAAACACAACATAGGTCTTAAATAATAAGGCATTATGAAATGCTTGTGAATCAAGGCATAAGGGTATTGAAGTTCATTAAAATATAGAGATAAGTCTTATTTAAAATGTTTCATTAAGATACAAGAATTTCAACTTGTACAGACACAGAGGTAAGGCGGTCTTGAGTGCATTTGAAGAACAAAGAGAAAGTTTGAGATTTTATTCAAAAGGTAGAAGTGTTACATATTTTTAAAGTACATTCACTGGCATTAGTAAAGTTTAGAAGCTGGCAAATTCTGATTGGTAAGTGACGGTAATTGGTAAAACTATTCTTTAAATTGCAGCAGGTTGTTTCAGAGGCCATTATATAATGTCAAGTTACAGCAGGCAGGCTCAGCAGTCAGGCCTGCAGAGAATTACATTCTCAGAGCAGTATTTACCTTCATTGCTTTTCCTCCTTGGTATCTTGACATTTTAGTTGAGTATGACAGGAATTACTCAATTTTATCTTCCCAAACAAATAAAAGGGAAAGCATAGATCTTATTCCCAAAATATCTATAGAGAAATACACATATGTGAACATGCATTATATTCCCTGTTTCAAATTAAAGAAAACCAATACATCAAGCTCTAATAATAAAAAAAAAAAAAAAATCATAGAAAAAGTAAACAGTGGATATATTAGCTAGTAACTTATTTTCCTAAAAATAGTTTTTGAAAGTAACCCATTTTAACTCCAAGAAAGTTCATGTACTTTTTTGTTCTAATTTTACATTTGTCTATAAAGATCACGATGCATTTGTCTTTCCAGAAGCTCTCTGATTTCGGAATGTCAAAAATGATCTTTGCTTAGAATCCAAATTCTAAAATTTTCACATTTAAAGAAGAAAGATACCAATTTATGCCTTTAATACAGATACTAGTTTCCGGGTATCTTTAAAATCAAACATTTTAGCTACATTTGATTGCACTAAGAGGTAAGATAAGGACAAAATGTAGTGTATTTGTGTTCAGGCTGCTAAATAAACACAAATTATGAAAGTAACTGGAATAAAATATCTGAATTTTCTGGTGGTTGAGTAAGTAGTAATTTTTTTGTGAAATATAATGGATTCTAAACCAATAAAATGAAGCTAATTTAAACTAAATATTTTAAAAACCCTTTTGAAATTCCCTGCTAGTTTATATAATTAAAAAAAGGGTTCCATATTTTTAAGCACATCACATTTCTATATACATGAAAATACAATATTTAAATATATATATTCACTTAGCTTATGTGATATATGGACACATAAACACATATACACACATATATGTTTGTACATATGTGTGACCAGAATTGTAATTGATTAATTAAAGAAAAGAATGGCATACTCTGGTTAATAAATATATTTACATTGTACATTTAATAAGAAAAATTACATATAAGTCTTTTCTATAAAGATCTCAGAACAAACATTATAACCTATAAATAGGTACATTATTTTTAAAAAGTTAGTAACATGAAAATTGTAGCAAAGATTTCAGCCCTGAGGAACATTACGTTCTAGGTATTAGGTTTTATTTTATATAATCTTTCTTATAGAGCTAAAGACTGAGCCCCAGAAACATTCTGAAAGACTATTTTATGTTATTTATGTAATTGGTAATCTAGAGAATTCAACTTCTGAACAATAAATTTCCACTTGTGATGTCTATTTACTAAATACCAAATGGCCTAAAAATTATTAAAGACAAATGGATTTTTTTATAATTAATATTTAAAGTATCTAAGCTTTCAAAATTAAATCCCTATTATCTCATATATTTATATAACCACACTTTATCATGAACTAAAACATCATATCTCAGTTCTTAATTGTAACTCATTATTTTTCTATACATTCTTGGTTTAGACAAATATCCTTAAATGACTTTTCCTAGTAGTAATGCTAACCTATCTGTAGAATATTTTCTAGGTGACAGCCAAAATATTGATGTTATAACTGCCTCCACTAATATGACTTAAAATTATACAAAAGCCTTCCTTAATTTATAGACGATCCTTCGACTTCCATTAAATCTTCCTGTTAACAACCTTGAGATCTATCTTTTTTTTTTTTTTTGTAAGAGCATCACCATTTATCAATAAAGTTAAATTAAAATGTCTGAGGGGACCAAGTCATTATTTCATCAGCATTTCAGGAAGGAATTTTTTTTTTCTTGACTGAATGCACTGCTGACTGGAGCAATGATTATTCACTATTTGGGATTCTTTGGCCTGAATGTTAATGTCAGTAATACATTTATTTATTATAAATCCTTGAGTTTTGGTTTTTGTTTAAAACATATAAAATAAGAATATATATACTTTTAAAGAATTGAAATTTCTTATAAGTTTCTTTGCTATAATTTAAATGTATTCCCCAAAGTTAATATTTTGCAAACTTAATCCCCAATACATGTTGGTAGGGGGGATTAATGTCATTATTGTGAAAATGGGTTAGTTAGCACTAAAGTGGGTTTGTTATAAAATAAATTTCCGTGTCTTTCTCTCTTACTTTTATGCTCTCTTGCTCATCCGTCTTTCAAAAGCCCTGAGCAGACGCTACCGCCACACTCTTGTACTGCTCAGCCTAGAATCGTGAGCTACAAAAGTTTCTAATTTGTGGCATAAATTACCCCATCTTATGATCCTCTTACAGCAGTGATTTTCAACCAGCGTGCCATGAGAGAATCTGAGGTATGCCATGAAAATTTTTAAAGATCATTAATTAAATTATTTTTGATAGACGTTCAAAGCACAGAAAGTATATTCTTTTGTTTACTTTTTGTTTCGATCAACATCATTTAAGTGTGTCATGGCAGTTTAATTATAGGTTCATGTGTGCCATGAAATAAAAAAGGTTGAAAATGGACTAAAGCATTCCTAAAACATTTTTTTTTTAAAGACAGGGTCACTGTTTCCCAGGCTATAGTGCTATATAGGCTATAGTGTATATTATCACAGCTCACTACCGCCTGAAACTCCTCTCTCAGCCTCCCAAATAGCTAGGACTATAGGCACATGTCACCAAAATATTTTTTTCCTTACTATTCACTAATTTTCCTGTGGGGTCCATAATCCAGAATAGAGTTATGGCATTTACTAAAGGCAAATATTTTATCATGTACCAGGTAAAGAGTTATAGATGTGGCTTAGCGAGTAGGGCGCCAACCCCATATACCGAGGGCTGCGGGTTCAAACCTGGCCCTGGCCGAACTGCATCAAAAATTAGCCGGGCGCTGTGGCGGGCTCCTGTAGTCCCAGCTACTTGGGAGGCTGAGGCAAGAGAATCGCTTGAGCCCAAGAGCTGGAGGTTGCTGTGAGCTGTGACTCCACAGCACTCCACAGAGTGATACTCTGTCTCCACAAAAAAAAAAAAAAAAAAAAAATATTAAAACTT
>CAUYON010180729.1:0-13748 GCA_963573935.1 Arctocebus calabarensis
CTGTCTCCCTGTGTCCCCAAAGGGAAGTTTCTGGGCAGATCCCGCCTGGCAGAGATGCCTGAAGTCCTCTCTCCCCAGTCTCACTGTGCCCAGCCGCAAGGAAGCTGTTACTCGTCCGCCATCTTGCTCCGCCCTCCCTCAAGTCTGTTATATATTAACCTATATACATATATAAACTATCTTGGGAAAGAATATACAAAAACCTATTAACAGAGGTGGCATCTAGAAAGATAGATTAGGGCTGGGTGTGGTGGCTCACAACTGTAGTCCTAGCACTCTGGGAGGCTGAGGCGAGTAGATTGCCTGAGTTTGCAGGTTCAAGACCAGCCTGAGTCAGAGCAAGACCCCATCTTTAGAAATAGCTGGGCATTGTGGCAGGCACCTATAGGCCCAGCTACTTGGGAGATTGAGGCAAGAGAATCACTTGAGCTCAGGAGTCTGATATTGCTGTGAGCTATGACACCGTGGCACTTTACCAAGGGTAATAAAGTGAGACTCTGTCTCAAAAAAAAAGGAAGGAAGATTAGGAGACTTGAGTGAGAATGACACTACTTTTTACATTTACATTTTTTGTACTATTTGAACTTTTAAGGTTTACAGAAGTAAAATAATAAGCAATAATGGAGGGAAAGTAGGGTAATAGGAATGAATGACTAAATATATAATTGAATGAGTCCCTCTAAAGAAAACGACCTTAATTCTTTATGTAGTTAATGTAGTTAACTTCCCACCAACCTCTATACTCAACTCTAATCTAAGATCTGCTTCTGGAAAGGATGAAAAAGTTCAAAGAGAAACTACAAGGTACTTTCTCCAACAATGTGGTCAAACACTGGAAGGCCTGAAGGAGCCAAAAGGCACCACGAATGTAGGAAATCACCAATGTGGCAATTTAGCTGCCACAAAGAGAAGGAAGCCATAACTCGGTTACAGCAGACACTGGTCTGCAGAAATGCAGGTCTAGCGTTGCCAGATCTTTTGATTTTTCAAAAGAATTCAGAAAACCGAAATAGTATGTAAACTGTCTTCACTTTTTTTTTTTTTTTTTTTTTGAGACAGCATCTTGCTCTGTTGCTTGGACTAGAGTGCAGTGGTGTCATCATAGCTCACAGGCCTCATACTTCTGGGCTCAAGCAATTCTCCTACTATAGCCTCTCGAATATCTGGTCTTACAGGTGCATTCTGCCATACCTAGCTAATTTTTATATTGTTCGTAGAGAAGGGTTCTTGCTTGGGTTGGTCTGAAACTCCTTGGGTTGGTCTCAAGCAATCCTCCCACCTCAGCCTCCCAAAGTACTAGGATTATAGGAGTGAGCCATTGAACCCAGCCTTTCCACCTTTTTGACATAAGCACCTAACACAGATCTTTCAATGACAATATGTGGGCCAAAGAAAACTCATTATAATTTTATAATTTTAGAGTTCCACTGATGAAATACAAGAACTTACATTAACCTAAATTTAGATTAATAGCAAGTACTTGGATTTGGCATTCTAAAGGAAGAGATTTTATGATTTCCCCACAAGTCTAAGACAACTAAATGTGAAGATCATACTTACAAGGTCGATTAAGTCTGAAGACCTATTCCTTAAAATCTATGCAAAATATGTGCAGGCCATGCAAATTGAGGGGTGGGAGTATACAGAGAAAGAGATAAGCAGTTTCAAGGCAGACATGGGACCTGGCAGGGGTGAGGAAAAAAGTGGATCCACTGTGGGAAGGTGGGAAAGAGGCTAAGGATGAGAAGTCCAGTCATTATACAGGTGAATTTTTTCCAGTGGGTTTTATTGATTAGACTTGTTTGAGTCCATCAGTATCAGCATTATTTCTAATTTATTACTACTGACTTAGATTTTCCCAGGACCTGTTGGCCAGAAGTGTGCTGATTTCTTGCTGGCTCTTTCTTTTTCAGAATCTCAGCTATAAGCATGACCATGCATCTGTAGAAGCTCAGGCCCATAAGTGTTAAGTAAGCCCAGAGAGAGATGAAATGAATGGTTGTGTCTGTATTACTATAGAGGGAGGGAAAGTAGTAGCATTAACAATGATGATGATTTTAGTAGCTCTCCTCCTGAGCATTTATTGTGGGTGAAGGAGCTTAGAGAGACAACCAGAAGTCTTACCCTATTACCATATCTAAGTCCTGTCCCAGCATATATATTCCCAGAATGTATATTCTCTAAGGAATATATATTCCTCTAAGTCAGGCCATGTATTAGCTTCCCTGAGCCTGGCAGTGCAAGGCTAAATGATTAATTCAAATACTTCTAGCGCACCATATTCAACAGGAAAAAAACATGGTAAAAAGAAATAAGGTAAGGAGTCCAGGCATGGTGGCCCACGCCTATAATCCTAGCACTCTGGGAGGCAAAGGTGGGAGGTCCCTTCAGCTCAGGAGTTTGAGACCAGCCTAAGCAAGAGCCAGACCTTGTCTCCACTAAAAATAGAAAAATTAGCTGGGCATTGTGGTGGGCACCTGTAGTCCCAGCTACTTGAGAGGCTGAGGCAGCAGAATCACTTAAGCCCACAAGTTTGAGGTTGCTGTGAGCTAGGCTGATGCCATGGTACTCTAGCCTGGGCAACAGAGTGAAACTCTGTCACAAAAAAAAAAACAGTAAGATAATTCCAGTAGACTCCTTCTTTGGACAAAAGCAAATAGGGAGAATAGCTCAGAACAAGTGGTTTAGCATATGCTGTATCCAGCCAGAGAAGATTGGCAGGAATTCCCATCTTTGGCAATGAAGAGATGTCCTTGGTAAGCCAATCTGGCAGCTCCTGGTTCTACTAGCAGAAAGGACCTCACATAGCAAGGTTGTATCCCATTACCTCTTATAAGAGCCTGCTTGGTCTAAACATTGTCCCTTTCTTTCAAGACTGTACTGATGGCTGAATGTGCCAAGACACTCCAAGACTGTGACATTTTGCCGTGTAAGTCAAAGCTGAACTTCCAGGTTTTTGTCTCTGAGCAGGAAGCTGAGACTCAGAGAGATTAAATAACTAGCCCAATCAATAAGAATCAGAGGAGACATGAATGAGTTTATCCTACTTCAAAATTATTTTTTAAAATTTCATCCTTTATTACTTTTTCATTTCTCACTATACAAGTAACTACATAAGGATGATGGAAAAATTAAAATACACAGAAACACATTATGTGTTTCTTTTCATTTTCATTCTCTGTCTTTTAGAACACACAAAAGAGCATGTAGTATTTCATCAAGATTACTCATAACATGTTCTTTTCATTTCTCTACAAAGGTACAGAAGTCTCCTCCTCAGGCAAGAAAAACAGACTCAAGAACTGCAGGTCGTTAACAGTTTATTACTTAAGTGGAAAAGCAATCTCAAAATGATCTCAGGTGGCTTATATTTCACTGTGTTTCTTTTTAGATAACCCATTATAATTTAATAATACACACAAGAGATTAACTGATATTCTAAAAGTATTTCTGTTTTGTGCCTGATTTCCTATTTAGGGCTTAGGAATAATGAATGCAAAGTTTAGGTAAAATAAGAACAATCCTGGTCACAGAGGGACAGTGAATAGAAATCAAGTCCAATATTCATCTATTCATTTATCATTCACCAAATAATGCTGGGTACTTCCTATGTGCCAGACATTGTTTTTAGACCTGAAGATACAACAGTGAACCAAATAGACAAATTCCCTGCTCTCAGGGAGCTTACAACCTACTACAGAGAGACAGGCATTGAATAAATTGAGAAATTATGGGGTTGTGATGAGTACTATGGGATAGAGGGAAAGAATGTGCTCAGGAAGGAGGTTGTTCTTTGGTACAATGTGTCAGCTGAGGTTGCCTTAACAAAATATCATAGACTAGGTGTCTTAAACAACAGACATGTATATTCTCCCAGCTCTGGAAGCTAGCTAGCAGTCCAAGACCAAGATTCCAGCTGATTCAGTTTCCAGAAAGGGCTCTCTTCTGGCTTGCAGATGACCAAGTTCTTGCTGTATCCTCTCACGGCCTATCCTGGGTATGTGCTCCAGAATAGAGAGTAAGTGCTCTAGAGTTTCTTCTTATAAAAATGCCTAAGCCTTTTGGATCAGGACTCCAGCCTTATGATCTCATTTAAACTTAATTACTTCCTCACTCCAAATATAGCCACACTGGGTGTTAGGGCTGCAACTTTTGAATTTTGGAAGGACCCAGATACTCACTTCATAACATACAGGTTATCCAGAGAGCCCTCTCTGATAAGATGCAGTGGCTAGCTTTAAGGACGGCTCTCCATCGGCCTCATCTTTGGTATTTACACTTATGGGTAGTCTCCTCTGCAATAAATTAGGACTGGTCTTGGTACAATAGTCTAGCAGAGAATAAGATATTTAACTTCTGGGCAGCGCCTGTGGCTCAGCGGGTGGGGAGCCAGCCCCATATACCAAGGGTGGGTGGCAGGTTCGAACCTGGCCCTGGCCAAACTGCAACAAAAAAAAATAGCTGGGCATTGTGGCGGGCGCCTGTAGTCCCAGTGACTCAGGAGGTTGAGGCAAGAGAATGGCTCAAGCCCAGGAGTGGAGGTTGCCATCAGCTGTGATGCCACAGCACTCTACCAAGGGTGATAAAGCAAGACTTTGTCTCTAAAAAAAAAAAGATATTTAACTTCTCAGGCTGGATAAGGTGCCGCTTTTTTTTAGATGTCTCTGTCTGGGACAAGGCACCCACTATGGTATGAGGACACCCAACAGCACTAATTCATAGACATGTGAATGAGCACACCTGGAAGTGGAAGCTCCAGTTCTGGTAAAGCCTTCAGATGACCGCAGTTCCAGCTGACATCTGAAGTCCAACCTTACATGAAGCCCTCAGCCAGAACCACCCTAAGCTGCTTCCAAATTTCTGGCCCACAGAAAAGGTGAGATGAAATGCTATTGTTTTAAGCCACTAAGTTTTGGAGTAATTTATTATGCAGCAAGACATAAGTAACACATAAAGTGATACTGAGAACCCAAAGGAAATAAGCAAGTGTGTGATGCAGACACAAATGTCTGGGGAGGAAGCCTTTCAGGTAGAAGGAAAAGAAAGCGCCGAAATTATAAAATTAGAGCACATGAGGCATGTCAAGAAACAACAAAGAACCCAGTGTGCCAGGAACAAACAAGCTGGGGCAGGAAGTGTCAATGATTGGCTAGATAGGAAATATGGGATTAGAACATGTAGGGTCTTATGTGTCTGCAGCCCATTCAGAACAATGTATAGAGGAACATCTACTTAGGGAGAGCATCTTCTTTGTTTAGATGCAATATTCGGATGAGCTTTGAATCTCATACCATTGGATTATACTATTATCTTCATGATCTCAACAACTTTCACACCTTTAACTATTATTTATAAGTTTACAACTTCCAAATTCACCTCTCTAGTCCATACGTCTCCTCTAAACTTCAGTGTCTTATACCCAAGGGCCTAGTTAACATTTCCACTAGCGAGGGTGGTGCCTGTGGCTCAGTGAGTAGGGTGTCAGCCCCACATGCTGGAGGTGGCAGGTTCAAACCCAACCCCAGCCAAAAACTGCAAAAAAAAAAAACATTTCCCCTAGAATATCTAATGAGTACCTCAAACTTGTCGTATGCAAAATCAGATTCCTGAACTTCCCCTACCTCATTCCATGGTCTTGCCCATCTCTGAAAGTAAATTCATTCCCTCAGGTACTCAAGTCAAAATCCTTAAAGTCATCCTCTCCCCTGTTTCTGACACATGCCCATCCAAATAATTAACATCCCTACTGAATTGTATCTGGAATCCATCACTTCTCACCACCTCCACCTCTATTCCCTTCTCTAAGTCATGGTCCCTTATTTCTAGTCTGGATTATGGTAAAAAGCCTTCTAACCAGTGTCCTTGCTTTCATCCTTTTCCCTCTGTCATCTATTCTCAGCCTCAGTAGCTATAAGAAGCTTTGACCATATGCATCAGAGCAGACCATTTCTCTGTCCCAAATCCCCCAGTGTGTCCCCATTTTGAACAATGTAAAAATCAAAATCTTCATAGGATCAGGCTGCTCAGCATCTTGTCCAATTACTTTTCCACCTTCACATCCATTCATTCTGGCCCTTGCTCACCCAGCTACCCTTGTTGCTGTCCCAGAAACAAGGCAGCCCACTTCTGCTTCAGAGCTCTTGCTGTTCCTTTTGTCTGGAACACTCTTTCCTCAGATACATCCAATGCTCACTCCTTCACCTCCTTCAAGCATTTGTTCAACAGCACTAATTTGTCAGACATGTGAATCAGCAAACTTGGAACCTCCAGCCCTGGTAAAGCTGGGGAAAGCAAAGTGGAAGGTTATTAAATAGGAAATGTCCAATTTCCTTATCTACTAAGTTTGTAGTTGGTATCCCTGACATTTCAGTTTAACACATCTTTGTTTTTGTTGTTTTTGTTTTGTTTTGTTTTATTATAAAGGTACATCCTCATTCTTTCAAAGGCAAGTTTTGGCTTGTGATTATCTTTCAAATTTTTTCAATAACAATTTTTGTGAAATAATGGATAAGTCAAAAATTCATGTTATCTTCAAATATGAGTTATTTCATGAACCAGTGAAGCACAGACAGCTTGATATCAATGAAGAGTTTGGACGGGATGTGGCTAATGAAAGCCTAGTACATCAATGGTTTGGAAATTCCATTCTGGTGATTTTAATCTTGAAATGAGAGACATGGGCAACCTGAATCCCAGGCGATGAGCTGAAAGCTATAGTTGGAAGTGAATCCATCTCAACCTATGTGTGAATTAGCAGCAACATTTGACATTAGTATTCCAACAATACTGGACCATTTGAAACAAATCATCAAGGTAAAGAAGCTGGATAGGTGGGTTCCATAAGAATGAAGTGAGCGTCACCAGAGACATCGTCTCAAAACTTGCCCTCACAATGTAAAGGCAAACCATGTTTAGATCGCATGGTTCTGTGTGATTAAAAAATGGATTCTTTTTGACAATCACAAACATTTTGCACAATGGTTAGATAAAGGTGAAGTACCAAAACCGAATATTCATCCAAAAAAGCTAATAGTGTCTGTTTGGTGGTCTAGAGCTGGTATTATCCACTTCGGCTTCATGAAAGCTGGTCAGTCGATTACAACGGGTGTCTACTGTGACCAGCTGGATGAAATGATGAGGAAGCTTGTGCCCTAGCAGCTGAGATTGATCAATACAGACAGGTCAATCCTCTTGCAAGACAATGCTTGACCATATGTCACATGAACACTTCAAATTATAGAAGCTGAACTTGGAAACTCTCTATCATCCACCTGTGTTCACCAGACCTTTCATCAGCTATTATTTTTCCAGACTTTGAACCATTTCTTGCAAGAAAAAAATATTCAGTTCTTAACAAACCACAAAAAATACCTGTGGTGATTTCAATGCCACTTGCTCTCCAGGGTTTTTTCAAAGCTGGCATAAACAAGCTACCATTAAGATGACAAAACAATGGCACTTAGTTTAGGCACTTACTTTAATTAATTGTGCTGTTTTTTGCTTGAGATATAATAAACTAAACTTTTGATTCAAAACAAGACATTTCATATGTAATATCTTGTCAGCAAAATCTTCCCTGACCACCTTATAAAAATTTCAGCCCCTCTCCAGACTCCTTTAGCCCTTTCTTGCCTTATTTTTATACATAGCTCTTACCATTATCTGACATATTACACATTGTTATTATAATTATTTGGTTTACTTATTTATTGCATCTGTCTCCTTCCACTAGAATATTAGCTCCATGATGGTAAGGATTTTTAATTTTGTCTCCTTAAGTCCTACAACAATGTCTAGTACATGGTATGCACCCAATAAACCCTTATGGAATTAATTAATGAGTCCTTTAGCATGGATGTAAGAGCCTACAGGACTCGACCTAATGACAAAAGATGGCAACTAACCTGCTATGCATAAGATAACAAGAAGAACTTGAGATGCTCTGAAGAATGAAAAAAAGAAGAAGAAAGGCAAGGTATAGAGAGAAGAACCAGCCCAGCTGGAGATCCCAGCTGGATCCCGCCCGAGAGGAGCTTGAGAAAGTTCTTCCCTTGGGGCTGGGCTTACAGGATTGGGGATATTGGAGATGATTAAGGTGTTTTTTAAATTAGCTTACTGTGACATGTATTACATGAGCCCCAATCCTTCATCTTCTTGACAAAATGTTTGCACCAAATCTTCCTTGCTTGTTAATGCTTATGGGAGAGTGGATTCTGGTTGGGAAATTGGAAGAGGATTGGCTTTTGCATCCAAGCTGGCAGAGAGTCAACATGTTCAGATGCGTAAGTCAGAGGCCAAGAGCACAGCTGATATCTGAATTGCACATGCAGTCTTTAACCTTGCCATGTATTTCCTTGGCTGGCTTCTGTTGAATACAATAGAGATTTTAATAAGGACCAGGGTTTTTAATTAATCAGACACTGTTCACTGTGGCACTGGTCCAACTCATCTTAGGGCAGCTGCTTCCCTGCACATTCTTCAATTCATACTTATAATTATTATCAATAACCACCACATTCATACACAATGTGCAGAAATAGTACAGCCTAGATGGGATCTCAGAGCCGAATGGTTTAGTTTCTGACTATCGGAACCACACATTTCTAGGATCTCACACTCCTATTTTTCACTAATTAGGTTAACTTATTTAAAGTAGGTAGCCTTTTCAATTTGCTTCTCCACTAAGTTTTGCTCAAACCTGTTCCTTGGGAGTGCTGCAGGCAGAGAAACTTTTTTGAGAAACAACATACGTGGTCATTTCTTCTGTGGGAGGGACAGAAAATTAAAATCTGGAGATAAGAATTACATTATAGTGTATTGTTCATGCAAAATCACATTAAGATAGGATATAAAATGACAGTTAAACCTATTCATAGAAAGAAAGACTTTTGTAGGCTAAAAACCTCATTCACTAAAATTATATATTTTAAAAATCCCTATCCTACCCAGCTAACTTTTATCTGCCTTTTATTTTATTCCCATTATACTTAATCAAATATTAATTGTGTGCCATTGACAAAGAGAGCCATAAAACTCTTTTCCTGCTGGGCTTTTCTTATATGGAGTGTCTTTTTATGCCCCAAAGCCTGGCTTATAAACAACCCCTTTCTCTCTTCTATCTCTAACCCAGCTTTACTAATCACTGAACCTCCCCTCCTCTAGGTATTAGTCCGAGAGACAGTGTTCCACTTCTCCCAACCCCAACCCCATGGATTTCTTACTCCCCAGGTTTTTTACACGTATAAAGACAAATATTTGACCTTTCCCAAATCTCTGTTTTTAAACTCAATTTCATTTAATTTAAATACCACAACGATAAAAATCCCAAACAATACCTTTGTTCCAAAATGAGTGGATAAGAATAGGGGCTAGCAATGGTATCTGCTAGGCAGAATTTAATAAAAATTCTTGAACCCTGATCAGCAAATCACTTTTGGGGTGTATGATGGGACATGGAAAGAGCCTCCAGGGTGAAACACTGATTCCCCTGTGCATAGCCTGTCACATTCCCATAATAAGCAACATGTAAATCCTATGTTATTGACTCAGGGTTGGACAATTAGACCAAGGGAAAAGAACCAATAGTCAGGAAATGGACCCATACCTATAAGGACACTTGATGTATAATAGAAGTGGACTTCACAGGATAAATGATATTGGACAGCTGGTTATCTATATAGGAAATTTGAAACTGAGTATCTACCTACTTTGCAACTTACACAATAAATTCCCAATGGATTCAGAATTCAAATATGAATGGCAAAACATTCCAACTTTTAGAAGAACATAGAAGAGACTATCTTTATGATATAATGAGTTGGGGTGGGAAGGATTTCCTAAACAAAGCATAGAAAGTACAAATCATAAAGGATAAGATTTATTGGTATTGTTCAATAAATATTCTGGTTAGAATTATGAGCTTTTATTCAGCAAATGACACCTTTAAAAAAGTTAACAGGGATGCCACAAATTGAGAATGAGTATTTGCTTTAAGATGACCAACAAAGTATTAGTATCCCGAAAATACAAGAGTCTCTATGAACTGTTGTGAAAACAAGCAAACAAGACAATAGTTAGAAGGGCAAAATACATGAGCAAGTACATCTCAGGATATAGCCAACAAATATAAGATATAGTCAATAAATATTTTTAATGTTTCTTGTCATTTATCAGGAAAATGCAAATTATAATAATGAGATGCCATGTCATCCCCACTGGGTTGGAAAATAACTAAAAACTCTTAACACCAAGTGTTTGAGACCATGTAGAATAACATTACTGATGGTAGAGAACAATTTGGCATTATCTGGTTGAAGATGTACATATTTTGTGTATAACTCCTCAGTTTTATTACTGGGTATAGATCCTAGAGAAATGTCTAAAAATAATAAACACAAAATGATATAGCATTTTATAGTTTATGAAGCATTAGCATTGGTATACGTAGTGTCTAAACTATTGTTTCCATTCATTTTTTCAGTTGGCAGAATTAACTCTACTTTTCACAGAGGTTCAGTTATCCTCTCAAGGTTACATAATTGATGAGGCATTGACACCCCTCGGTGTTAATTCCCCCTTTTCCTGGCAACAGCCCCAAATTTTATCTGAGGATCTACCTTCCCCACTCTTACAATTCTGATGAGACTCCATCCAGACATAAACATCCATCAATCAAAGCACCACCATAATTGGTTGAAAAATAACCTCTCCAATCAGAGTGAGCCACAGGACTACTGGGAAAGATTCTTGCTCTCTCCTGCTGGTCTAGAATCTGGGAGGTGAGGAAACCGGCTGGAGTCTGAGAAAGAAGTTGGCAAATCAGAAGCTAGCATAGAAAGATGGAAAGAAATTAAGTTTTGATGACATAATTTATAGCTCTGTGATACCTCAGGCCAGATATACCCCTGAACACTTAAGCAATAGACTCCCTTTTTGCTTAAGTGATTTTCAGTTGCCCTTTCTGCCATTTACAGCCCAAGGGATTCTGCACAATACACTGAGAAAGCCACAACTAGGGTTCAAGTGTCCTAATGCCACTTTTCTTTCCACAGTACTACCTAGTGGGCTGGTGGGCTCCAAAACCAACAAGAAAAAATGGAAGCCATTTTCCTTCAACTATGACAATAGTGCTCCCATATAGAAAAAATGTTTCTGTTATTTTTACAAACATGTGTCTAGATTGTATCTTACTCAATTCAAGGTCAAAACTTCATACTCAAAGTAATTTCATTGTCAAAATTTCTCCTTAAGATGGTCAAGAAAATATCCTGTGGTTATAGATAAATTCATGAGAACTACCAATTGTGTTTCAGAGTGACTAAGGCAAAGATATATGTTAAATTATTACCATAATCAACATGAATAAAGTATGGTGATGCTGCAAATAAAATAATCAACAACATAAAGCCCTAAACAAATTTTCCTCCCTATGGAGAGTGGGAGATTGTTATTGCTGTCACCGAGATGTTCCTTTCTTCTGACCGAGGCTGACTGCACTTCAGTACATTCACATCACCAGCTGCAGTCAATGAACTGGAACTGAGGGGCCCTGGAAATTTCCTTTCATTGCAAGATCATGATTCCCAAACACAGTCTGACAAGTGTGGATGTACTTATGAGAACAATAGGGCAAGATATTTGAAAGCAGGACTTCCCAGGAATTCCAGAAGGGTGACAACCATCATAGATAATAAAGCCATTTTCAGTCAGAACAAGTAGGGTAGGGTATCAAAGGATGAGGATGAGATGTCAACACTATTGGCAAAAGTGCAAAGCGTTCAAAGCCTTCAAAGTCTTCACTTCTTGTCTGCTTCTTTTCTCTCAACTCTGACCTCCTTTCTTCACCCCTCATCCCCCACCAGCCCAGTATCTTATCTGTCAAAACCCCACAGCAAAGTACCCAATTCAGACACACCTCTGGGGAAGAGCTTAATGCTCCAAAATTAAGCCTTTCTTTCTCTCCATTTGACTCAAGAAAATTTCCATTCCCTCATAGGATCATGAGCATTGGAGTCATGCAGTTCTAGGTTAGAAGCCAAGTCATGCCACTTATAAACTAGTAAAATTGGCAAATAAGATAACATTTCTAAACATCAGTTTCCTTCTCAGAAAAGAAAATGGAAATATTAATAGCCCCTAACTCATAGAACTGTTGAGAGAATTCAGGGAGACAATCCATGTAATAGAGTTTACCTGATGGGTGGCCAAAGAAAAAGCCCAATAAATATGAGTAATTATTATTATTGCTACTACTACTAATAATAATAGCAACAAAAATAAGGAAGGTCAATAAATTTACCCTTCCTGTGGATATTTGTCTATTTTTGAAAAGGAACTTAAATTCTGGTTGACAACTTGAGGGAATTACTCATTAACAATTTGTATTTTGCATCCACTGTTTTTGCCTGTGGGGCTTTCTGTAGAATAGATTGTGTAATTCTTATTGTAGTAAATTTTAACATTCCCTTTTCATAGGAACCCATCAGCTTTGAAATAAGAAACACTTTATACATAGCATGTAACCAGCCCAAATGATGCAAAAATAGGGCACCAACTAAGAGATGCATTACTGGCAATATAAAAGACCTTTTCTCCCCTTTTCTTTGCTGATTTATTTTATGAATAAATTGCTTTTCTTTAAAGGTCACTTTGTTGTTTTAGAGCTGTTTTACACCTGACACTATCCTCTTACTGTAGGAAGTAGCACATAGAACATTTCAAGCAATGTTTCCTAAGATTTTTATCCATTACTTAATCTGTTGGCTAAATAAGGCGATTTTCTTAAAAATACAAATGTATTTGTACATGAAATGAAAAATGAAAATTAAAAACCTAAGTCTGACAATTCAATTCATAAACTTATCCTAGTAATACCTAATTGGTAAATATTAATCACTACAGTCACCTTCTAAGTACTCTCCTTAGGAAGCTAAGCACTGACACCAGTGCCTAGTTCACTCTTCAAAGTAATTTTGGGACTCTTTTTCTGGAAGGGTCATCAAAGCTGTTGTCATATTACCTTGGTGTCCTGAATATCATCAAAATGTCTTCCTGTCAATATTTCTCCATCTTTGGGTAATTACAAAAGTCACTGGGTCCAAATCAGGTGAATAGGAAGGGTGCTGCAATATAGTTATTTGTTTATTGGCTTAAAACTCCTTTACAGACAGTGCTGTGTGAGCTGGTGCATTGTCATGATGCAAGAGCCGTGAGTTTTTGGTGAAAAGTTCAGGTTGCATTCAGTTAAGATTTTCGTAACTATTTCTCTAGCTATGCTTCTTACAGTCAGCCAAAGATTTTGACACACAATTAGATAAATTTTTTTCTATTTTTTCATCTGTTGTTCTCCTAGTGGCCTCCCTGACCTCTCTTCACCAGTGACACTTTCACTTCCCTCAGAAAAACATTGAATCAATTTGCACACTGCCATTTTCTTTCTGGCATTATCCCCATAAACTTGGACTAATATGTTCCTGACTACACTTCCACTCTTGTCAAGTTTAACAAGAAATTTAACATTTGTTGGGTGGCTCCTGTGGCTCAGTGAGTAGGGCGCCGGCCCCATATACCGAAGGTGGCGGGTTCAAGCCCAGCTTCAGCCGAACTGCAAAAAACAAAAAAATAGCCGGGCGCTGTGGCGGGCACCTGTAGTCCCAGCTACTAGGGAGGCTGAGGCAAGAGAATCGCTTAAGCCCAAGAGCTGGAGGTTGCTGTGAGCAGTGTGATGCCACGGCACTCTACCCAGGGCG
>CAUYON010180731.1:0-20747 GCA_963573935.1 Arctocebus calabarensis
GCGATTCTCTTGCCTCAGCCTCCTGAGTAGCTGGGACTACAGGCGCCTGCCACAACGCCCGGCTATTTTTCTGTTTTGCCGTTTGGCTGAGGCTGGGTTTGAACCCGCCACCTTTGGTATATTGGGCTGGCACCCTACTCACTGATCCATAGGCGCTGCCCAAATCCCAACCTTTTTTTAAAGATTCCGCTCATGAGTACAGTCATAGAGTATTTGTGTTTTTGTATCTGGCTTATTTCACATAACATAATGTCTTTTGTTCTATTCCATGTTTGTATGACAGTGCCATGCTGTTTTGGTTACTACTTTTTTTTTTTTTTTTTGCAGTTTTAGGCCAGGGCTGGGTTTGAACCTGCCACCTCCAGCATATGGGAGCCCTACTCCTTTGAGCCACAGGAGCCACCCTGGTTACTGCTTTTTAGTAAATTTTGAAGTCAGGTACTGTGATATCTCGAAGTAAGTTTTTTACTCAAAAGTGCTTTGTGTATTTGTGGTTGTTTCTAGTTTTGTGTACATTTCAGGGTTTTTTAAATTTTTCCGTGAAAAATGTCATTGGTGTATTTTGAAAAATTGCATTGAGCCCGTACATCACTTTGGGTAGTATGGCCATTTTAAAATTAAAAGATTTAAAAGATTAAAAGAGGTATATTTAGCAACAATTTCCCATGTTCCCCATGTATGGCAACTTTGGGGGTGACTTTTGGGACATCCTGCAGTATAGTCTGGAATTCAGCTCAATGTATGTGGGAAGAGGTGTGCAGCAACATCAAACAAGTGGCCAGGCCAAGCAAGGTGGGGCAGATAGGAATTTGTTGTTCAATGGGTATAAGACAACACTTATGCCAGATGAATACATTCTAGAGATCTGCTGTATAATGCAGCCTATACTTACCAATACGGTATTGTGCCCTTCAAGATTCATCAAGCGGACAGATCTCATGTTACATGTTCTTACCACATAAAGGAACACAAGGAAACTTGGGACGTATTGGATATGTTTATACTTTGATTGTGGGGATGGCCTTATGGGTGTGTACATGTGTCCCAACCTATCCCATCGCACATATTAAATATTTGCGTGTCAGTTATATGTCAATAAAGCCATTAGAAACTTTCAAAAATTTAAAATCAAAGGAGTATCATAGCCATGTATAGAAAAACTGCCTGTTCACTTGCCTCATCCTCGTGGGTATGTAAGTGGGCTTGGTTAGGGAAAAGAACTGTTGCACTTGAACTGTGACTCAGGGCTGAGACATGTGAACAGACAGCAATGCTTTCCTAGGATCTGTGAGGCATTAGAGTAAAAGTAGAGATGACATTATTATGATGACTGATTTGTTCATTATATTTTTTAAATCCCTTCAAGTGCATTGCCAAAAGTTCTAGCATTTAAAACTATGCCATAGATTAAAAAATTGTTGAGAACCCTTGGTAAGCTTTAATGGTTTTAGTCACTCTGTCACCATATAGGCAAGGCAGGCAGCATACCTTTTTCCTGTTTTGTTTCTAAATTTTAAAAATCATCAGAAGCAGAATTCAATGAAGGAAGCAAACAACAAAAACAATCACCGCAAAACTAGTGAGAATTCTCCTGAGTGTGTATGGCACAGGGGCAAGAATAATGGACTCCCAGGAGACCTGGGTCTAGTCCAGACTTTGCAACTAAATGTGTGAATTTGACCAAGTCATTTCCTTTATCAGGGTCTCAGTTTCTTTATTAATAAAATAAGTAGTGAGGTAAAAATTGAAAATAGAACTAATATGTGATCCAGCAATCCCACTTCTGGGTATATATCCAGTGGAAATAGAATCATGATCCTGAAGAGCTGTCAGTACTCTCCTATTGATTGCATCACTGTTCACAATAGCCAAGATATGGAAACAACCTAAGTGTCCATCGATGGATAGATGAATAAATACGCTATATATCCACTGTGGAATATTACTCAGCCTTGAAAAAGAAGGAAATCCTGCCATTTGTGGCAACATGGATGAACTTGAAGAGTATTATGATAAGGGAAATAAAATGACACAGAGATACAAACACCACATGACTTTATTTACAAGTAGGATCCAAAAAGTTCAAACTCAAAGGAACTGAGTAGAAAAGTAAATGCCAGGAGGATTACTGGGGCAGTGGTAGGAGGATGGATAGGAGAAATGAGGAGATATTGGTTCAAGGGTACAAATTTTGTTTTAAGATGAATTTGTGGATCTATTTTACAGCTTGGTGACTGCAGTTCATACTAGTGGATTGTATAGCTGATATTTAATAAGACTTTAAGAGTAGATCTTAAGTATTCTCACCACACAAAAAGGTAACCATATGAAGTGATGAGTGCATTCATTTGCTTGATTGTGGTGAGTTCATAATGCATACAGATACCAAAACATCACGTTGAGCACTTGGAATATATTCAAGTTTAACCTGTCAATTATATCTTGGTAAAGCTGTAAAAAATCAATTGTGAGAAAAGATGGAGACTTTACCTCTTTTACGTTTACATGGATGGAGCTGGAACATATTCTTCTTAGCAAAGTATCTCAAGAACGGGAGAAAAAGTGTCCAATGTACTCAGCCCTACTATGAAACCAATGTATAATCACCCACATGAAGCCTATAACTGAACTACTGCCCAAGATGAAGGGAGAAGAGGAAGGGGAGGGGAGGGAGGAAAATGGGGGAGGGTAATCAGTAGGACCACACCTATGGTGCATTTTAGAAGGATACCGGTCAAATCCATTAAGTGTAGAGTATAAAGGTCTTAACACAATAATTAAGAAAGTGAAGTGAAGGCTATGTCAACCAGTTTGTTGTATTTCAAATTGCATATAAAACCAGCACATTGTACCCCATAAATGCATTGATGTACACAGCTATGATTTAATACAATAACTAAATAAACTGCCACTTAGCAAACAAAAAAAAAATCATTTCTGAGATGAGGATCAGTCCTTTGCTTGAAGCAGAGCCTACAAGAGGTGAGGAAAATATTTCTATTCCTTTATTTATTTCCGCATTTAGTTAGGGCTTTACGTGCACAAGGTTTACTGAATCAAACTCAGCTCATGGAATATTTGTCATCGGTATCTTGATTAATTTATTCATTCCCTGCCATCCCTATATGTCACTCTGAGTCTTTTCCCTCCCTTATTAGCATTCTCTTCTGTCGAATTACGATATTTTGGTTTGTATGTGTTCTTATATAATAAAATGTGCATTATCATTTTGAGTGAAGATCTTTTAAAATTTCTATAAATTGTGTCTTGTGGTATTTTCATATACAGACTCTTCTGTTTCTTGCTATATTATTTTTACCCAGAACCATGTTTTAAAACTCTGTACATGCTGCTGTATGTCCAACCATTCTCTTGCCTCCAATTGCTGTAAACTACTACAGAATGTGCGTCCCCCCACATTTGCTTCTCTACTCCCTCTGTGACGAATGCCAGATTGCCTCCAACTCCTGTCACCATAAATAATGCTGCAGTGAGAAGCGTTCCGGTTTAGAAAAGACTCGTAGGTGAGGGTGCGAATGGGGAGCTGCGTTGGCGCCGTGACTAGGTTGACGAAGAGCTCTTGTTTAGGTTTGCCTTCTTCAGCGCGCTGTTCAGCCGCAGGTGATGGAATCCAACCCAAATGCTTCAGCTGGGGCAGTCGTCACAAGTTGCCATTTGGGGGCGGTGCCTGCGGCTCAAAGGAGTAGGGCGCCAGCCCCATATGCTGGAGGTGGCAGTTTCCAACCCAGCCCCAGCCAAAAACTGTAAAAAAAAAAAATGTTGCCGGCTCGGCGCCTGTGGCTCAACAGGCTAAGGCGCCAGCCACGTACACCTGAGCTGGCGGGTTCGAATCCAGCCCGGGCCCGCCAAACAACAATGGCTACAACCAAAAAATGGCCGGGCATTGTGGCGAATGCCTGTAGTCCCAGCTACTTGGGAGGCAGAGGCAGGAGACTCGCTTGAGCCCAGGAATTGGAGGTTGCTGTGAGCTATGGATGCCATGGCACTCTATCCAGGGTGACAGCTTGAGGCTCTGTCTCAAAAAAAAAAAAAAAGAATCTGTTTCCAATTTTGGGAAACTTTTAAATGATGAGACTAGATATATGCTCCAAATTACATTTTGAAAATGGTAGCATTGGCCGAAGTGGGCAGAGTTCACTGAAAGTAGGAACTAGGAGCAGAGTGACTTAACTCCACGCCAGGCATGGGCTCGTGAAACCACTCTTTTAAGTTGTGCCTTCACCCTAGTTCTACCTGGAAGGGTTTGCACAATGGCCTCCATGCTCCATTCAGGAAATCCTTCATGTCTGTCTTCTTTCCCAAGGGTTGATTCTTTCCAAGGAGACCCCATGGATGGAAACTTCAGTTGAGCTACTACAACAGTCTTCTCCACATACCCTGCCATGCCCAGCTCCCAGGACACGGGAACCAAGCTCAAACTGAGCTCTCTATTGCAAATGATAAACGGTCCAAGTTCTCCCTGTTGGCAGGAGGGGCAGGCCTGGAGCCTCAAATTCACGATTCAGTTGAAGAAGCAGCAGGATGACATCTATGGGGTCTGTAAGCTCCTCTTAGAGTAGTAATATTATTGTGCTGCTAAAGCTACTTGATTGACTTCACCACCTGTAGAAAGAAATGGGAATTATTCATTATCAGGACTTGTGATTTGTTTGTTAGTATTAAATGGAAATGTTCAATGACAACAGCAATAAAGGATGTTAACTCTGGAAAGATAATTAAGGTAAACGGAATTTCACTTGCTCCTGACAGCAAAGTAAAGGTATCTTATTTTTTAAGGAAATATAAAAATATATTTCCCAGTGAACTAAATGTATGCTAAAAATTTAAACAACCAGTCTGCAAGATAGAAATGAAAACCTATATAATTAAGAAATTCTCAAAGGTGAAATAGTAGTAAGCCATTAGCTCAGCTTTAGAGGAATTATTGATTTTAAGGTCTCTTTAAGTTAATGAGAATGGTCCAGCACAGAGCTGGAAGTTTCAGTGCTAAATAGAAGCACTGAGATAATAGTTTCAATTGAGTTCTTACTTTGTGCTGGGTGCTGCTCTAAATGTTCTGCCTATTTACACAACACAAGAAGTTTGTGCTATTATTCTCTCCACTTCACCGATGAGGAACTCAAGGCACACAGAAGAAAGTTAATTTGCCAAAGTCACCCAGCCAGCAAGTGGGAGAGCCAGGATTTGTAGTTTGGTTCTAAAGCCTGTGTTTTTGCATCATTTACAAGGCTGTATCCCACATTTTGAGGTACTTCCTATGAGTTGCAAGTGATTTACCTAAATTAAGATAGGTTTAGCTTTCATAGGATGGAAAATAATTTCATGATCCCCTAACTCTCAGGAAAGCCGTCCCCCAGACCTGAATTGTGAAAATACCCCTATCTTGCCCTCGTAAATACTGCTTTCGTCAGTTCGAGATGGGCAGTCTCCAGATATCCAATGCCACAAAACTCATGTGACCTATTCTTATACAACAGACAAGAGCCAACATGTCCTCCCTCTATCCTCACCTCTTTCTGCTGTCTCTGACTTTCCCCTTTCTACCTGATAGATTAGCAAAGACCAAAGTCACAAGTGATTCTATGAATAGTCCAGGCCACCTGATACTTCACAAAGATTTGTGTTTTTATCAGTTGATTTGTAACTGCTTGAGATCCATTTATGGAAATAGGATCTTCCTCTTTCAGTTGGCACCAAAATGCAGGGTTTCTCCTATGGGTGTCACGTAGACCTTCATCTCTGTGTAGTCAGCCAGGGGGACATCCCTCAGGGGTTCCTGCTGGGAGTCTGCCATTGCAAGGGCCAGTGCTGGGCTCGGATAACTTCCATGTGTCCAGAGGCATCACTCCTCATGGAGGCCAAGCTCCTCTAGAAACAATTTTTCCTTCTTTAAAATCCACATCCTCACTTCCCTCAGCAAAGGAGCAGGCACTAAGCTGAGAAACTAGCAGGTCAAGGGCTCCATCATGAGGAAGTCAGGAAATGAGTCCTCCAGCAAGACACGCCACCATTCCCGGTGTCATCCAAAAGAAAACCAAGGCCAGAGATGGGGAAGAGCAACCATGGGTCTGGCCTGTCTGGCAAAGGAGGGGAGTACCTGGCACCATGCCCCCCCCCTGACTTTTCTGCTTCACTTTGCCCTGGGGAAGACAAGAGACCATAACAGCCTCTATTGGCTTTCTCCCAGCTCTATGCTGGGCATGTGTGGCTTCTGACCCTGAATTTCACATTGGAAGCAAATGGCAAGATGCTGAAGCTATTCTTCCCTTTCAGAGAATTACAGGAATTAGCGTAAATTCTCCCAGCACCCCTGCCCACCAAGCCTCTCACTGGCTGCAACAGTGCTGCCTGCCAGCTGCTAACAGGATGCAGCAGTGTTTGGTCCTCTCTCATCTCCTCTGGCTTCTGTCCTGGAGCCAGAACCACTCCTGCAGCTGCCATTTCTCCCCACCCCCACCCCTGGCTGCCAGCCCTGGGCTGGGATTCTGGGCCCATTAGCACTATAGCAACATGATTGGGGAAAGCATAATCTTTGCCATCAGTTAGAACTGGGACAAAATTCTGGATCTATCTGCATCATTTTTAAGCAAGGAATAGAACCTCTCTGAAACTCATCTCAAAAATGAGGAAACTATTTTTTTTAATTATTAAATCATAGCTGTGTACATTAGTGCAATAAAGGGGTATAATGTGCTGGTTTCATATACAATCTGAAATATTTTCATCAAACTGTATAACATAGCATTCACGGCATTTTCTTAGTTATTGTATGAAGACATTTGTATCCTGCATTTAGTAAGTTTCACCTGTACCCTTCTAAAATGCACCACAGGTGTGGTCCTACCAATTACCCTCCCTCCACCCCAACCTCCCCCCTCCCTTCCCCTCCCCCCACATTCTTGTGCTATAGTTGGGTTATAGCCTTCATATGAAAGCTATAAATTAGCTTCCTAGTAGGGCTGAGTACATTGGATACGTTTTCTTCCATTCTGGAGCTACTTTGCTAAGAAGCATATGTTCCAGCTCCATCCATGTAGACATAAAAGAGGTAAAGTCTCCATCTTTCTTTAAGGCTGCATAATATTCCATGGTATACATGTACCACAACTTATTAATCCATTTGTGGGTCGATGGGCACTTGGGCTTCTTCCATGACTTAGCAATTATGAATTGGGCTGCAATGAACATCCTAGTACAGATGTCTTTGTTATAATGTGATTTTTGGTGTTCTGGGTATATACCTCGTAAAGAAATTATAGGATCGAATGGCAGGTCAATTTTTAGATCTCTAAGTATTCTCCAAACATCCTTCCAAAAGGAACGTGAAAGGATTCCCACCAGCAGTGTAGAAGTGTTCCCTTTTCTCCACATCCATGCAGTTTTAAAAAATCTGGAACCTGAGCCTTGTGTGTGGGCAGCCTCCTGTCTAAGGTCACATACACAGACTCCTAGGGAGGTATTAAACTCTGCTAGTTCAAGTTGGGGTAAAACGCCACTGGCATCAATCTCCTTTGAAGAATCGGTAGGAGAGAGGAATTTTCCTCTCACCACCACCACAGAGGGGCTTCCTCTGTGATAAGGGATTTAAGCCCTCCTGCCTGTATTTCAGGGCTCAAGCTGTTTCCTTTATCTCTGCCCCAGCCAAATACAAATCTCCACAATGGGTATTTGCTTTGACTGGCCAGGAAACGGCCTAGTTAATGTATCTTTCAAGCCTTGCCACAGCATTTTCTGTGGCCATTATTCTTCAGAGTGTTTATAGACCCAAAAGGAATGTTAGTAATCTATAGCCCCAATAGGCCAAAGCTCTAGGAAAAGCAGGAAACTTGCTCAGATAAGAAATTTAGCAGCAGCTGGTTTAAAGTTAAACTAGCTGACCTTTCTTTGTTCTGCCTTACACAGCTTACTTTTTAATTTTTCCCTTTTCTGAGGGTGTTTTCCCTTGCCAAGAATAGGGTCTTTGGTCCCCATTCTGCTTCCATATCTGAACCAAAAACAATCATTACCCATTCCATTTTCACATATATTTTCTTTAACAGAATTAAGATCCAAATTTAAAGGATTAAATTCTTTCTTCCTAAACTCTTGAGATTATCCAGCAACTGCTGCTTCTTCTTCTTTTTTTTTTTTTTTTTGCAGTTTTTGGCCAGGGCTGGGTTTGAACCTGTCACCTCTGGCATATGGGGTTGGCGCCCTACTCCTTTGAGCCACAGGTGCCACCATATCTAAACTCTTGAGATTATCAAATTTTCCTTCAAACCTGTATCTGTTTATAAAAGAGCAGACCATTTAAAGGGAAATAGTGGTAAACAAAGACAGAGATTTTACTGATGCACCACTGGTCCAGATATCGTTACAGAAGATTTTCTGAGTTGGCTACCAATTTACTCAACTCAGTTCAAAAACATAATGCCTAATTATGGGACCAGTTTGGCTTTCATGCAGCCCATCAGCAGCTTTCTCTATCATTGAAAACGAGTTCATGATGTTACCCATTAGCTTAATGTGTACAAATGAGATTTGTGAATTCTGACAATGATGTTAGCATGTTTAAAGGTAAAATGAAAATTTCTACATTTATTTTTTAATATTCAAGCTGCTGTGTTTTCTCAATAATCACCTTTTCCATACACAAATGAAAAATAAAATGGAGAAGGAAGCAGAAAAATTTGAATGTTCAAAAATAAGGCTAGAAAAATCTCGTATGTCAAAACATGGCTGGGGTCAGTTTATATTGTAAGAACAATTGTACACTGTTGCATATAACTGTATGGTAAAACCCAGCCCTCTCGGAAAGAACTGGATCAAACTGTCTTCCCAACTCCTTCTAGGCCATGATTCCACTTGCTAAAACCATTTTTAATAAATACTATCATAGGCCTACAAATTTTTTATATTCCCAAATAATAAACTTAAACTATTATAAAACAATTTAAATAGGTATGCTATAAAAGCAAATAACTGTAAATATATGCTCCACAATGGAGAGTAAATTTCTTACCTATCTTTCTTTACCTGAAAGATAAGATTAAAAAGAGATTCCACAGCTTACTGATTCTTTAAGAACTAAGAACCAAAGTATCAAACGAAATAAATAAATATGCATCTTGGAAGTCTTGAAAAGAAAGAGAATACTTAATAATAAGCCAGTGTATTAAAGATCCCCTATTTCAGTATTAAGTCATCTTCATTCAAATACAGTTAAATTCATTGCCATGATAAATAAGCTTCACATTAAGGCACCTGTCATTACGTACAAAAAAGTTTTGGATCCAAAACAAAGAGAATATGCACTATAAAACTTTGTTTTTTTTCATTCTGATGTAATTACAGATATTTTAGTTTGAAGTGTTACATTTTTGTATGACATTAGATAAGTATCTTTGAACATACTGCCTGAATATAGCTCAATATTAATCAATGGTATTTTATTTTAATTAAAGTATATGATACTTCGATCAATGTAGAAAGAAGCAAATCAAGGTAGATGGCAAAGGACTAAACATGAGACACATGATAACCTCACAAAAAAAATGACACTGTAAGACTGTGTCTATGAGCAGATCTTGCACAAGTCTTTAACTTCCCTGAGCCTCACTCTTTCCATCTGTAATATTTCAATAATATCTACTCTGTCAAGATCATAAGGCTATTGTGAGGTCAGATTAGATGATGCTAAAACTCTTGGCAAACTGAGAAGCACTGAAGAAATAAATGGTATTATCATAGGCCAAAATAACTGAAGTTTCTGATAATCTCTCTAATAAAAAGTTATGGCCTGTTCTTTTTTGCAATCACTTGAAGGCTCTCAGTTTTAACCCATTAGATAGTTATGGAATAAATGGAGTAAAAACTTTATGCAAAGAAAAATTCTCTAAGTGTTATCATCAAGAATTTTATAAAGCAACTTGCTGTAAGTATGGAACCATTGCGTGATAGGACTCAAGATACCTCTTAACACTTTCAAAAATAAAGAAAGGGCTGACTTCTCAGAAACCTTGGCTCCTGGCCATTCTTCAGTCTCCCCTAGAAAGACTGCCATCTCTCACCATCTTCTATTGTGCAGTATACTTAGTACTATTAAAAGATCTCTTATAACAACTTAAGAGTTTTAAGAATATAAAGGAACCAAGTTAAAGGTTGGTACATTACTCAGGTTGGCACAAATTTGAAATGGTTCAATAATCCCTACCATGTTCTCCTCTTTTTTTTTAGTCCACAATCTCTTCCTCTACATATAAATTGTTCTCGTCAGCTTTTTCCAACCTATGTTCTGAGGAACATTAGCTGGCTGAGATACTAACAGGTGAAAACAGATCTATGTGAAGTAAGCTGGAAATACACAGGGTAAGATAGGTTTGTATTACTGTAGAATCAATCAGCCTCTGAAGTACGGACTGCACTTTCTAAAGAGAAATTGAGTGTATAGCATTTCCCAAACTCATCCAATCATAGAATACCTTTTTTCCCTGCGAAATATCTAGAGGGGCGAATAGTTCTTAGAATATTCTTTGGAAAATATTATTCTAGCCAATTCATCCTGGTTTTAAACATTTCAGGGCTAAATCTGACAATGGTTACCTTTTTGATTTCTGAAGGAGAAGAATCATTTTGCTTATAACATCAATTATCATAATAACCTCCCAGATTCCACTCCATATGTATCTTTCCTAAAGCAACTAAGACCTAAATTTTCTTAACTACATATTGAGAAGTTATTCTTGTGTTAATGAGAATTATGATCTTTTAAAGAATATCCTTATATTCCTCCCCTAAACATTAAAAATGCAAAGATCTAATTCGAGATCCTTAGGCCAGAGCAATAATTACTTTGAGGAAATGAGAGTATTTTATTGTAACATCACTGCAATTAGCACTAGCAATAATAATAATAATAATTACTAGTGGTGATAATAGTAGCCATATTGGCTAAGCACTTATTTTTTTCATTTTAATCCTTATATCCCCTCTTATGAATTTAGGACCTAGTATTACTCCCAAACTAAAGATAAGTGCACTGAGATTTACAGAGATTAACTGCCTTATCAACGGTTACACAAAGGAGTAAGGGCAGAACCTCAAATTCATTCCTGATCCTTCACTCTACGTTCTTAACCACTACATAATTCCATTTTATGTTGCAGTGATGAAACAAAAGCATTTAGGTTACATTCTTGTTGTTATACAGGAAAATTATATAAATCCAAACTGATGGGAATTTGGCTTTGGATTTCCTTTTGATCAAATTATCATTCCCAAAGAATATACTTTAAGTTTTAAAAAAAGAAAAATAGAGTGCTATTTACCCATTATAGGTTGCTAGGGTTTTAAAACAGGAGTGATTTTTAAAAATCTGCATCCAAAGTGAAGACATTATCTGTGGTTTCCGCCATAACAGCAAAACGTTGGTACTCTGAAACTCGTTTCTCAAAGAAATTCGTTTTTCCTTGTAAAGAAATGTTTTCCATAAAATCAAAGGGATTTTCTGCCTGGAAAATCTGAAAAGAAATATTATTAGACATTCAGAAGAATCCAAATTATATCCCACAAGAAGAGCAAAGATGACAAAAACAGAGCTCAGTTTTCCCAATATCTATCTAGTAACTTATCAGATCACATTATTCCCCTAAGATCCCAGAGGCACTCAAGACTGAATCAGGACTCAAACCTGACAAATTTTAAGATAACCTAGATCAACTACTAACTTTCTCAAGAAACTATACTAACATCTTTGGCATTGTAAGAAATAGAAATAAAAGAGTGTTTCAAGAAATCAATATTTAATACATAATAATACTGACCAAATGAAAATGTTCCCACAACTTGAGATCAGATACACCATAAAAACTACAGGCATTTGTCATAAGTAATAACTATTAAATAGTCACATGTACACAGCACTACAAAATATTAAATTACCAACACTATTCTGTGGTCCTAACTATATTTCTCAGTTCATAATAGAATAACCAACAAATTGACATTATGGACCATGATCAGGGAAGACAGAATAAACATCCATAGTGACTAGATGTCTCCAAACAAAAAAGTAGGACACAAACTGACAAGAAGCTTTTTCACTGCTTCAGAATTCAAGAAAGCAGACTTGGAAATACAGCTTAATGGAAACTGTGAGATATTTCACTGATTCACAAGGGTATTTCACAAGAGTGTTCTGAATTTAGGAGTATCTCAGCAGGAAATATGAACAGCACATATAAGAATGTATTTAAGTAATCCAATTTTTTAAATAGGCTGAGTATCTAGACAGACAAAAAAAGAAATTTCTTCTAAGAAGTTATATGAAAAGGCCAAGCAGCACATAAAAAGATGGTCATCATTATCCATTAGGGATATGCAAATCAAGACACGAGATATCATTTCACACCCATTGTAATGGAAATAACTTAAAAAATAAAGATACTTTTTGGTGAGGATATGAAGAAATGAGAAGCTTCATCCACTGACAGGAATATAAAACTCTACAACCACTTTGGAAAACAGTCTGGCAGTTCTTCTCATGATTAAGTATGACTCAACGGTTTCACTCCTAGGCAGATACACACTCAAGAAAAATTAAAACATGCCCACAAAAAACTTGTACATGAATGGTCACAGCAGCATTATTCATTATCACTAAAAAGTGGAAATAATTCAAATATCCATCAACTAATGAATGGATAAATAAAATTGGGTATATCTATACAATGGAATATTATTTGGTCATTCAAAAAATGAAGTACTGATACATGTTATGACATGGATGAACCTTAAAAACATCATGCTATGCGAAAGATGGTTTCAGTAAAAATATATTTTAGGGGCCTTAATTTTTTTTCTTTTTTGAGACAGAGTTTCTGTTATCCTCTGTAGAGTCTCATGGCATCATAGCTCAAAGTAACCTCAAACTCTTGGGCTCAAGTGGTTCTCTTGCCTCAGCCTCCCAAATAGCTGGGACTACAGACACCCACCACAACACCCCCTATTTTTAGAGACAAGGTCTCGCTCTTGCTCAGACTGATCTAGAACACTTGGGCTCAGGCAATCCATCTGCCTTGGCCTCCCAGAGTGCTAGGATTATAGATGTAAACCACTGAGCCCAGCTTAGGGCCTTGATTTACTATTTTAACTAGTAATAATACTTTTTTTTTTTTTTTTTTTTTTT
The DNA here is from genome assembly GCA_963573935.1 of Arctocebus calabarensis. Taxonomy (NCBI): domain Eukaryota; kingdom Metazoa; phylum Chordata; class Mammalia; order Primates; family Lorisidae; genus Arctocebus; species Arctocebus calabarensis. The sequence continues at coordinate 13,187 of CAUYON010180731.1, forward strand.
GGTGGAGACAGAGTCTCACTTTATCACCCTCAGTAGAGTGCCGTGGCATCACACAGCTCACAGCAACCTCCAACTCCTCGGCTTAGGCGATTCTCTTGCCTCAGCCTCCCAAGTAGCTGGGACTATAGGTCCCCGCCACAACACCCGGCTATTTTTCTGTTTTGCAGTTCAGCTGAGGCCAGGTTTCAACCTGCCACCTTTAGTATATGGGGCTAGCGTCCTACTCGATGAGCCACAGGCACCACCCAATAATACATTTTTTTAACATCTTACCTTTGAGAATCCAAGTTCTACAAGTAATCTGTCAGCCACAAACTCAATGTACTGTTTCATCAAAATACAATTCATTCCAATGAGGCCAACTGGTAAAGCTTCTGTTAAAAACTCCTGGGATATAAACAAAAACAGAATAAAGTACAAACAGAATAGTGAATAAATATGTATTTTCCAAATAGAAAGAAGGTTTTATTTTTATTAATTTTCTAAGATACTGATTTTGTTAAAGGAAAGTAAAGTAGGATAAATAAATTCTTTCAAAATTGGAAGTGATGTCCATCTGATTAAAATGTTTGGGGTCATTGTGCAATGGATAGCGCATTGGACTTCTAAAATGTTTGGGGTATTATTGTTCACATTATTTCACATTTTTGAAGAGCCAAAACTAAATGGAAACTAATACCAAATTACGGGATTTTATAAAGTAGCATGTATATAGAATCTGGATACATATGTTTTTTCAATAGAAAAAAGGTAATACTTTGTTCTGAAATATCTAGGAAAAGATTCAAAGATGATTTTCATGAGAAGTATGACTATTTCAGAGAGTTGGGAAAGAGGGAAAATTGAAATAACACAAAATGAGAAATAAACAGAAACAGATCTGGCGATTGGGAGATAAACTGAATGTCAATCCTACTGAAAGACAGCTGTAGATTGTTAATAGAGGAAAAATTAAAAACATTATTAATCACTTGGATTTAGTTCTCAAAACGATGAAAGATATGACTTTTTCCTTCTCAATATGAAAACTATGCCTATTAAACTACGCAGTGTTAAATAAACTAAAAGAAAAAAAATTAACTGTTAGAATGATCAAAACACATTCTAAGTGGAGCATCTAGCTCTTTCTAGTAAGAAATCTTTACATACTATATATTAAATTTCATTATTTAGTAATTCATCTACTCATTCAACTTCTAAACTTTTGGTGTATACTTCAATCTAGGTATCGTGCTAGGTTATTGAAAATACAAAGCAAATGAGAAACCATCACTGCCCTCTAGTCACATAATAAAAATATAAAGTTCCAATAATTTAAATATTTTGTTACATAAGTAAATATTTTGTTACTGCATGAAATTTAACAGATCAGTGAGACAGAAAAATAGCCCTAAACCAGATTTTAGCATGCATAAAACCTATAATAAAGACTAATTTATGAACATTATAAACTGACATAATAATTGAAATATATCATGTACTGGTACTGTGAGATTGACTATATGGAATGGCTGATATTTGTATTAACCTACAGAATGACAATTTTATCTGAGTCAACCTAATAGTGGTACAAATAGTAGAGAAAGAGATGTGCTAAATACATAAACTTCCTTGCTTACCTGCTCAATTTTGACAGCCTCAATAATGATCTCCCTGACTCTTTCTTCTGAAGGCTTATTTACTAAGTATCGAAACATCAGGCAAGCAAAGTCACAGTGAAGACCCTAAAATAGAAGAAAAATACATTGTCAAAGAACATTTAATCAGGTATTTGCACAGAGTAATGTGTCAAACATCATAAGTAGGTTCTAGTAATTCAACATGAAACTTCTGAAAAATGGGCTCAGCACCCATAGCTCAGTGAGTTGGGTGCCAGTCACATACACCAAGGCTGATGGGTTCAAGCCTGGCCTGGGCCTGCTAAAAAACAATAGTGACAACTGCAACAAAAAAACAGCCAGGCATTGTGGTGGGTGCTTGTAGTCCCAGGTCCTGAGTACTTGGGACTCAGGAAGCTAAGGCAAGAGAATCGCTTAAGCCCAAGAGTTTGAGGTTACTGTAAGCTGTGATGCTATGTCGAGGGTGACACAGTGACACTCTGCCTCAAAAAAAAGAAAAAAAGAAAGAAACTTCTGAAAAATGGAAGAGGAATTTATAGGACTAGGAACTTCCTTCAAATTTCATTAAATACCAACACAATAACCTATAATAAAAATTTTTCGGCTCGGCGCCTGTGGCTCAACGGGCTAAGGCGCCAGTACGTACACCTGAGCTGGCAGGTTCGAATCCAGCCCGGGTCTGCCAAACAACAATGATGGCTGCAACCAAAAAATGGCCAGGCGTTGTGGTGGGTGCCTGTAGTCCCAGCTACTTGGCAAGCGGAGGCAAGAGACTCGCTTGAGCCCAGGAATTAGAGGTGCTGTGAGCTATGATGCTACAGCACTCTATCCAGGGTGACAGCTTGAGGCTCTGCCTCAAAAAAAAAAAAAAAAAAAAAAAAAAATTTTTTTTTCAATGCCAGCAAACCGTAGCTCATCAACATTAAAGAGAAATTTATTAAAAAAAAAAATTATAAACAAAGTGTGCAAATAAGTTTTTTTTTGGGGGGGGGGTTGAGACAGAGTCCCACCCTATGCCCTGAGCACAGTGCAATGGCATCATGGCTCACTGCAACCTCAGACTCGGGCTGTGGGCATCCCATTGCCTCAGCCTCCCAAAGCTACTAGGATTACAGGTGCTCCCCGTGGCACCCAGCTGGGTTTTTCATTTTTCTTTTTTTAGGAGTTGGGGTCTCACTCTCACTCAGGCAAGTCTCAAACTACTGAGCTCAAGCAATTCTCCCTCCTCATCCTCTCACACTGCTAGGATTACAGGCGTGATCCACTGTGCCAGGCAAAGAAAAGTACTTTTGAGCTGGGAATGATGGCTCATGCCTGTAATCCCAGCACTGTGGGAGAATGAGGAAGGAGAATTGCTTGAGCTCAGGAGTTTGAGACTTGCCTGAGTAACAGTGAGACCCTGAAATAAAAAAATGAAAAACCTAGCTAGGCGCCAAAGCTAGTGCCTGTAATCCCAGCAACTTCTGGAGGCTGAGGCAGCAGGATGCCCACAGCCCAAGTCTGAGGTTACAGTGAGCTATAATGCCATTGCACTGTGCTCAGGACACAGAGTGGGACTCTGTCTCAACAACTACAATAACAACAACAAAAGCAAGGAAATAAGAAAAAAATAAGGAAATAAAAATTACAATTTTTAAAAATTAAAAAAAAACAAAAACTAATCTAAAAAAATAAATGGGAAGAACTTTATAAGGACATTTTAAAAAGGAAAATTTTGAGGAAACCTGTAGCTCAGTGGCTAGAGGGTCAGCCACACACACCAGAGCTGGCAGGTTCGAATCCAGCCTGTGCCTGCCAAACAACAATGACAACTACAACCAAAAAATAGCTGGGCATTGTGGCGGGTGCATGTAGTCCCAGCTACTTGGGAGGCTGAAGCAAAAGAATCGCTTAAGTCCAAGAGTTGGAGATTGCTGTGAGCTATAATGCCATGGCATTCTACCCAGGGCGACAACTTGAGACTCTGTCTCAAAAAAAAGGAAAACTTTTGAGATTTATCCTACCAGTTATTAAAACATAAAACTTTTACAGGGGCGGTGCTTACGGCTCATAGGAGTAGGGCGCCCACCCCATATGCTGGAGGTGGCAGGTTCAAACCCAGTCCTAGCCAAAAACTGCAAAAAAAAAAAATAATAAAAATAAAACTATAATAACTAAAATAGTCTGTTATAGCATGAAATATGGTGAGTCAATGAGGTAGAAAAAATAGCCATGAAACATATTTTGCTATAATAAAACCTTAATATGTAGTAAAGAAGACAGCCCAAGTCAATTGACAAAGGATGGTTTAATTAACAAAGATAACTGGAAATATTGCAACAAAAATAAAGGCAAAAGTTAAAACCAGGCAACTAAGAATACAAATGACTAATACCATTAAGAAAAAAAATGTTCAATTTAAGTAGTAATTAAATACGAATGTCACCAATAATGAGATATCAATTACCCCTACCAAATTTATCAAATATTTAGCAAATTAATCTAAACTCTGGTAAGGGTACAGCAGAAAATATTCATATACTGCTAGGTAAAGTTGAAAATTGCTAGAAATTTTCTGGAAAGAAATCTACAAATAAGTATAAAATATCTTACAATCTAGTAATTCATACTTTTTACAATCAAGTTTAAGAAAATAATATAAAGTTGGGACAAATCTTACAAAGACATTCATTTCACATTATAACAAAACAAATAAACAAAAAGCCTGGAAACAATCTAAAGTTCTAACTATGGAATAGTCAATTAAATGATACATTCATTCATTAATTATTATATAGATTATGTAATTAGATAACAAAATTACTGTTTTCAAAAAATGCTTGATACCACATAAAAACAAACAGAATATTTTACCAAATGGAAACCTCAACTCATGAAAATACTAATTTTAAAAATATGATGTTTATCTATCTAAATAGATTTAAATGTAGAAAAAAGTCTAAAAAGAAATGCAATAAAAAATGTGATCATCTCTGTGTTGAGATTAAGTAATATTTTTATTCTGTCAATTTTCTATTATAATCACATGACAATACTAATAAAAGTTATTAGCAATTTAAGCGCATGAAACAGTAAAAAATAATTACACAAAGCATTTTATGACACTTAAAATGTATTTTCACATGTATACTATTTCATCTCATTCTAACAAAACTCCTGTTAGATTTTTTAGTTGAAGAAATCAAGGTTCAAAGAAATTAAGTATTAGTGTAGGCAATAAATGTGAACTGAACAACAGGTTACAACTGTAACATTGAGAACAGAAGGATAAATAAGGAGAGGTCTCTGCACTAAGATGCTTAGAGTCTAGCAAAGGAAACAGAAAAGTGCAATACATGTTATGAACTCTTAACACAAAGACAGATTTAAGTTTCAAAGGGATACATAAAGGAAAGAGTAGTCAATTTTACCTAATGGGGTCAGAGAAGTTTTGAGTTGCCTCTTGTGACAAGGTGCTCAAAAAAAAAAAAAAAAAAAAAGGGTAGTAGGAGAGATGAAAAGGGTATCACAGGCAGAGGGAGATAGGATTTATTGATTAGATGTCGCTGAAAAAGAAGAGAAGTAATCTAAAACGACTCCTAGATTTTATTGAACAACTGGATAGAAGTAGCTGCACTCAATGAAATAAGAAACAACAAAAGAAAGAATACCTTTTGGTAAAAAAGGTAATGAATTTGATTTTTGAAATAATAGGTTTGAGATACCTGGGGAATCTTCTAGGAGAAAATAACATGTTCAAGAACATACAAGTTTGGGGTTCAGGAAAGAATACCTGGGACAAAGGTAAAGTATTGGGAGTTATGAGCATTGTGAACATATTGGGAGTTAGATGGTAGCTGATTCCACGGGAATAAATGAAATCAGCTAAGAGGTAATGTACAGTGAAGCAGTAGGACAAGGCAGGCATCTAGGAATACAATGATATTTAAGGGTGGGCAGAGGAAATTAAGGAGGAATGGTAGAGATGTAGGAGGAAAATGCCATGTCTTAAAAATCAAGGAAGAAGTAACTTCCTATTTTCTTTTAACTACCAAGATACTTGTGTCACTGTGGTATTTTCCAGGAGAAAGAAAAATAAATGAACATCAAATATGAATACAAATATGAATAGAAAAACATCTCATTCCTTACTTCATCTCTGCTGATAAGTTCATTGGAAAAAGTAAGCCCAGGCATAAGACCTCTCTTCTTTAGCCAGAATATAGCAGCAAAAGATCCTGAGAAGAAAATTCCTTCTACAGCAGCAAAGGCCACCACTCTTTCCCCTGGGAAACATAAAATAATTTCATTTTATGAAATATCATATGCTGCAGACATTTGGAAGTTCATATAGATTTTATTTTATAATAAATGCCACAACTATTTTGCAAAGAAACAAAACATACAAGTTAGTGTTATAGCCAAGGGACTTCAAAGGAGAAAATTTGCCACCTCTAGCAGAAAGATATGTCTATTTCAAATCTCATATCCAACAATGGACCCCTGTAGGTCTTGGTGTCTGGACAAAGGATGACATTTTATATTTAAAAAAAAAAAAAAAAGTAAAAAGGGGATTTACCTGTCTACCGTATGTGCCTGTGAGTGCCAGTATGTGTGGATGTGTACATATGTGTATGCATTTGTGTTGGAGTGGAGAGTAGAAGGTAGACCTTTTGCATAGTCTTCCTCTGGGAGGCGGGTAGGTTACTGAAGTTTATATTTTTAAAACACTATAGTATATATCTTACAGACCAGCTGAAGACATTTCAGAAAACATTGCCATGTTGAAGACAATAAATATGTCTGCTAGATAAAGTGTCCCATCATATAAGCAAAAGTACTGTCTTCTGCTAAACATCTAATGGCTAGTTATAAAGGTCACTCACTGTTAGGCAAGGACTTTGCAGAAGCCCATCTCCTTAAATGTCTACAGTAACATCAGATCTGTAACACTACCCCAGGGGATGATTATAGGTCTAACCCAAAAGGTCAATCACAAGTCCCTTATGTCATTACACTGCATATGCTTAAGAGAAGTATTTACATATGTCTGTCTAGGTGGGTAGTTCTCAACCTTCCTAATGCCGCAGCCTTTAATACCTCTCTAGACCCGGTTGAGAACCACTGGTCTAGGCAGAAACGTTTGGTCTATAAGACTGTGAGGTAAAGGTGGCTGAGTGCTTGCGTGAACTATAGACCTTTTCTCATAGATGACATCATAGTTTATACCTCATTATTTGTGACAGGATCAAACACAGAAGTCACTCAAAACATGTAAATGTGCCCTGAACTAAATTAATGGAAACTACATAAGTACTAGATGATAAAAATATTAAAACCCATTTTATAGAAATGGCCAAACTGCAGAAACTGATATCTATAATTTCCAGAACAAATATAATACTTAAATTTCAAAAAGAAAGATGACTAAGTTTAAATATTTCTGGCTGTCTCTAAATAATGGTCTTGTTTGTCCTTGTCTTTTTCCCGGATTATATTAAACAAATGAAATCATAAAGCTCAATTATATCAAACATGTGGTAATCTAAATTGTCTATTTATGGCCTAAAACATGAGAAAAACTTATAAAGTATTTTGATGACGCAATTTAAAAAGTCATTTCAGGAAAAAAAAATCCCAGAAGAAACATAAATTAAGTAACTTCTTACTGAGTACCTATAGTGTAAAAGGAATTATGGAAGAGAAGAATCTTTAGTATGGTACATACTAAATATTAAAATATAATAATAACAATCACTATGCTTGAGATAGAGATTTGTCATTAGTTTAACACATAGCTTCCTATATTTTTTTGTGTCCTCGGGGTCTCAGGTCTCCCAGCAGGGTTGATGTGTGCTCTGCAACCTTTTCTTTTGGCTCAGATCCAAACCATCGGCTTTCTTGCTGAGTTTCTGTCCTTTAACTCTCCTTCTGGACGGGAACCTCTGCAGAAAGCTGGCTAC
>CAUYON010180733.1:0-14329 GCA_963573935.1 Arctocebus calabarensis
TATACATTCAGAAATATTTTCATCATACTGTTACAGATATCCTTCATGGCATTTCCTTGATCACTATATAAAGACATTAATACTCTACCTTTAATAAGTTTTGCCAGTACCCTGCTAAGATGCACCGTAGGTGTGTTCCCACTAATTGCCATGTTCTTGGTTTTTTAACAGCCTCAGTGAGGTCTAATTAAAATAATGTAAACTTCAGACATTTTAAGTAGATAATTCAATAATTGTTAGTAAATTTACTGCATTGTACAATATTACCACAATCCAATCTTAGAATGTTTCCCTTGCCCCAAGAAAGATCTCTCATGCAGTTAATCCCTTCTTCCTAATCCCCATTCCTAAGAAACCAACAATTTACCTTCTATATCTGTATATTTGCCTTTTCTGGACATTTATATAAATGGAATCATAAAACATGTGGGCTTTTGTATCTGGTTTCTTTCACTCAGCATAATGTTTTTAAAGTTCATTCATGTTGTAGCATGCACCATTGGTTCCTTTTTATTGCTGAAACAGTATTCTTGTGTGTAGATAGACCGTTCACTTTGAGGCTATTACAAATAATGCTTCCATGAACATTCACATACAAGTCTTTGTGTAGATAGACACTTTTATTTGTATCAGTAGATACTTAGAAGTGGAACTGTGTGGTACCAAATGTTTTTAACTTTGTTAGCCTGACAGTGCAGTGAAGTCTGTGAAGTGCTTATCAGGATAATGTTTAAGATTTTTAGTGCCTTTATATAAAATATATAGGATTACAAAGAAACAAGTTATGTTGAAATATGGTTATTATATTAAAAAGTTATAGTGGCTCAGCACCTGTGGCTCAAGTGGCTAAGGTGCCAGCCACATACTACAGAGCTGGTGGGTTCAAATCCAGCCCTGACCAGCCAAAAAATGACAGCTGCAACCAAAAAATAGCCAGGCATCATGGCGGCACCTGTAGTCCTAGCTACTTGGGAGGCAGAGGCAGGAGAATCGCTTGAGCCCAGGAGTTGGAGATTGCTGTGAGCTGTGTTGCAACAGCACTCTACCCTGGGGGACAGCTTGAGGCTCTGTCTCAAAAAAAAAAAAAAAAAAAGTTATAGTAACATACACATTTTTATTCACTCATTAAATATGATACAATGACAAGATTAGCAACTAACAATTTAAAGGTATTAATGAGCTTAGCCTCCATGTACATATTTTTTGAGACAGGGCTCACTCTGTCACCTGGTGCTAGAGTACAGTGGCATCATCATAGCTCACCGCAATCTCAAATTCCTGAGCTCAAATGATCCTCCTGACTCAGCCTCCTGAGTATAGGAAGTCTCCAAATTATAAATATCCGACTTATACACAACTCACATTTATGAATGGCAGCTATTACAGATACTATATAAATGTACCTGTGCCAACTTACATACAAATTCAACTTAAGAACAAACCTATACAAACTCTCTTGTTTGTAGCCTGGGGGTGCCTGTAGCTAGGACTACATGCATGTGCCACCATGCCCAGCTTTTTATCTTTTTTGTAGAAATGGGATCCCATTATGTTGCCCAGGCTGGTTTCAAACTCCTCACCTCAAGCAATCCTACTGCCACATTCCCCCAAAATGCTGGATTACAGGTATAAGTCACCACACCTGGCCTCTATTTTAAGATCTCTGTATCAACTATAGTATAATATGGAAATATCTGTAATTTCTATTGGTGACAAAGTCATATATCACTAGAGTTGGTTGCCTACTTTATAATTAAAAGAACTGCTACATTTCAGTTAAAGTTAACAGTGAAAATCCGGTTTCATAGATTTCCCTCATCTCCTGCCAGGATCTCAACTTAAGAACTAGAAATAGAATATTATACTGCAGTTAAAATGAATGAAGAAGAGCTACTCATTTCAACATGAATCAGTCTCACAAACATATTGTTTGACTCAATAGAGAAGAAAATAAGATATTGTTTGACTCAATAGAGAAGAAAAGAAAATAAGCACTATAATATCATTTATGTAAAGCTTAGATACAGGCTAAATAATACTGTCTGTTGTCTAGGGATTAATATTAGTACATATATAGTGAAGTATGATGAAACACATGGGAATGATAAACAACAAATTCAGGATGGTAATTATGTCCAGAAGAGAGGGAGAGGGATTCTTTACTTGTAATGATATATTTTTTAAATAGATTGGTAGGTTCTCAGATGTATTTATATTGTCATGTTATTTTATATATTATATGTTTTACGTTTCATATATATGAAATGGGGGTATAGCTGTTAAATAGGTATATATTAAATAGGTGGTATATTCATTTTTAAAAGAATCCATTAACCCTTTTAAATTAAGCATGTAATTAAAGAAAAATTATATACTATAAATATATAGTATATATAATATTCAATTATAATATTCAAAGTATTAATGCCCCAAATATGACTAAAATAGTATGCTATTCAAAATCATGGAATTAAAAGATGAAAAGCAAAAACAAAACAACTTCTTTTCAGTTGACTTGAATATTTCCAAGACAGTTTGTGGAGTTTTTGTAGCTACTCTCAAAATACTTTTAAAGATAATTAATATTTATTCTTGTTGTAATTTCTTTTACTTTGCTATTATCTAAACTCTTTGGACTTTTCTCAGATGTCTTTTCCAGGTAATTTTTCAATTCATTACAGTATTATTTGCTGATTAGAGTTGACAGAACTTCTTGGTGGTAACCAACAGAAACCCTAACTCAAATTAGTTTAATCAAAACAAGTTAGTTGCTGATTAGAATAACCAAAAATCCAAAAGAATCTCTAGATTTCACCCCAGCTCACATGATACTGCCAGGACTGTCTTCCTCTCTTGGCACTGTTCTGCTATGTCATCACTCTCAGGCAGGGCCTGTGAGCATGGTACTCCTTGGCAAATCCAGGTATATTTAATTATTAGAGGACTGAGTCTTATTGGACTGGCTGAGAGCCATAGTCGCAGTGATGAAAATGCTGATTGGCCTGGTCTGGGGCATGTCTCCCAGAGCCAAGGGTGAGTGACTGCAGAGTCAGCCCCACCACAACCCATGGGCAGTGAGGGAGGAAGGCCTGGGTCTCCAAAAGAAAATGTACTAAAAGAAGGGAAAGCGAACACTCAGCAGAACAAGCACATTTCCACTGCACCGACTGAGGGTTTGTATGTCCTTCCACTGCCTGGAAGTGGAGGTTCATTCCTGTGTCATAGTTTTCTAGTGACTGCAGGTGTCTGACAATATGCCTGGGTGCATTCTGCTGTTTAATGATGGGTGCTGATCAGGGCTGACTTTCAGAAATAATATTCATGGGAAGGAGAATTTTAACTTCATCACAAGCCTGGACTATTGTAAAATAGAGGCCAGGACTCCCACATTCTATAAAACTAAAAAGTATTCACGGTGTTTCCTATTTGGTCCTCAGCTTGCTACTTTCGTGATAAAGTCCTACATGAATAATACATACTTCTGTAAAGCTTTCCAGTAAAGTTAAATAAAGAAGAAGGATTTGTTTAATATTGTTGGATTCAATGCTATGTATTGGCATAATGGGAAAATTATTCAGGAACATTTCATTCTTGAGAAAAAAACTGTCCACATTATTGATGCTATAGCATACTGGGCTTATAAAAACTACAATCCATGCTTTTAAAGCACATGCCCTTGTTGGTGACTTTTCACCACATACACAAAAAAATTTATCTGCAAATTCAATTCCTATTGGCAGTGCTCAGAAAGTAAGTTTTCGGTAATCAACAAGGATAAAATTATAAATATCTACCTAATTTCTTTTCACAATATTCCAAGTAATTTTCTGAGAAGGCTGTCTACTTATAAATATCCCTCCCATTAAAATAGGTAGCCATAATTTTGCTTATAAGAGGTTAGACTAAAGAAGACTAATAAATTTTGATTGATTATATACAATTCACCTATTGAATGCCAAGCACCATGGTAGGCCCTGGGGAAATAAGAGTGAAGAGAGACAGTCTGTGTTGTCAAAGGGTTAAAAATTTAATTAAAGCAACATACAAATATGTAATTACAGTGTGGTAAATACTTTTGTTGCAGGAAGATGAGGCCTAACAGAGAGAAAGATGTTTATAAGATGTTTAAACATCATATTAATAAGATGAAGGGCTTTATTCACCTGCCGGGAGTTTACAGCAGAGAATTTGAACTGGCTTGGTCTTTCCCTTTTTGTCTCCAGTTAAAAAGTTCCAACCCACAGGTACCTTTCTCATTGGTCAGTTTGAATTAAGCGGGGGAAGCTGTTCCATCCCCCGCAGAACTATAGGATTTCACAGACGTGGAAATTTCCAAGTTGCAGGAAGTTAAGTTTACAAATTCCCAAGAGTTGAGTCACCATGGAGAGGACCCTACAGGTGTATCCTTGTGGTCTCCTTGAGAAGACCTGTTCTCCTGGACCTCACCGTTCTCGGGTGTCCTTTCTCATTTTGAGTAAATGATATGCATTTTGGTACCTAGAATTGAGGGTGAGCGCTGATGGCAGAGGTGGGAAGTGCTTCCTTGGGGAATCAATGTCATACAGGAGACCTGGGCTAAGTTCTAAGGACAAGTAGAAATTATCCAGGTGTAAGTAGGTGAGATAGGAATGGAAAGGACAACCCAACCAGAGTAAACAGAAATGAGCAAGTGTGTTCCCCTCACTAAAAATAGGCTAAAAATAGGACTCATAAGGCTAAAGATGTAGGCACTTCCTGGTAGACCTGGAAAAAGGTTCCAAAAAAATACCTATTCCTTGTCCACTGAGATTTTATTCATGGAACTATAGTTAATTCTGTCTTAAAAGCATTTAATAGGTTAATCTTCTTGAGGATACTTATAGGAGAATTTAGTCCACATCTTAGTGTCCAGTAGTTTGATCAGTTTGCTACCCTAACATTTAGTCTAGATTACCAAAGTCTGGCTGTTTATATTTTTGGCTTTGCAAACTGCCTTCCAAGATGGTAGGCACCTTGAACACTGCCTTCTCCAGAGGGAAGGAATGCAGTCTCTCAAATGGCAGAAGAGCAAGCAGAGGGAACTCACTCCTGCAATCCCCTTTGATAACGCCATCATTCTATTCATAAGAACAGAACGGACATGAATGACCCAAAGACCTTCCATAGGCCCCACGCTCCAGCACTGCAGCACTGGGGATTTACTGCCAAACGTGAATGTGGATGGACAAACACATTCAAACCCTAACCCGGTCCTCATAGCTTTTGTTGCAAGTACTCAACTCAACAAGAGTCAGGAAAGCAGCCATAGGCAAGTGTATGGGTGTGGTTGTGTGTTCATGTAACTTGGACTATAAAAACAGGAGAAGGTCTCTACTAAGACACAGAGCTGTGAATTAAACCAGAATCTTTAGATTCCTGAAACAGTGCCCCTTCCTAGACACTCTGACTCCCCAAACAAACACTCAACTTTGAATATCTTCCTGGGTGTCCTTCTTCCTTATCCCCCACCAGGGCCATATAAGAAGCTCTTGCCTTTGGGAAAAGGTGCAGTAGAGAGGAGGGAAACCTGGCCCATCCCTACTTAATTCATCCCCTGCCCTGGAGAGGAAGAAGGTAGGAATCCTAAACAACTAAGCAATCATGCTAGTTTTAGGCCTAAAGCCTCCTTTCAAGTTTAAGTTGTAAAGCATCAGACTTCCTTCCTTACTAGCCTTGCCAGTTTCAGGCACACAGGTGTGCATGAAAGTAATTTTGGCGATGTGCAAGATTACAGAGGACACTACATTCCAATTCTGAATTTATTTGCTTCCTCTCACACACACCTCCAAATATGGTAAAGCATAGTTAGGTGTAAGTCTAGACATAAATGCCTCGTTAACACATTACACTGCTGAAATATAGCGCTATCCCCCTAAAAGTTCTCTCCTGTTTAGTAAATGTATGAGTCTTAGATCATGAAATTTACTGTGAATGGCATAAAAATACTAAAGAACTAGGAATCCCAAGACTTTCAGAGGCAAAAATAATAAAACTGGCTACCTTTAATAATTTATTTCTCTAATTCTTTATCCTCACTTGAATTTAAGGCTTAGAGGGAACTTGTTCATTCCATACACTTTATCCCTATGAATTCCCTTTTTGTGCATTTCTCATGTCAGAGACACACAATAATGCAACCATTACTTGCCAGTTGCATGAACTTTGATCTCAAATGGGTCATGGGCCAGTTGCAGACAAAGCACTAAATGTGAAATGATAAGCAACTTCCATGCCTATGATATTACGAGATTTTATTTTTCACATAGTAGACACAATGGCATATTTTTGTCTTTATTTTTCAGTTAATGACAATGATGTGGCTATTGCTTAAAGCTAGGGACAAGTCTAACAATTCTGTTAAAGACATCAACTTCTAGGCATTGTACATTGACTATAACATCTTTTCTTCCTAATAGTTTAATAAAAACTTCCTTGTTCATTAATTATAAGGGATTTAATAAGAGAAAGGCCATTTGTCTTGGCCTTGTAATTGAAAAATCTAACAGTTATAAAACTGGTTATGGTTAAGACCTGGTTGCACACATTTGCTGCTGATGTAACAGGTACTAATGCAAAAAGTAATAATAATTTTAGAAGCCAATACTTAGCCAAAATCTCTATCATTTATAGAATTCACATAGGAAGTGCTACACATTACAAGTTTTACATTAAAATGCCGGGAAAGTTGTTTATAACAAGACTGGAATTATAGCTTCAATATTAAGATATGTAATTTAATTTAGACCCATGACTAAAAGTGCTCCAATCCATCTGGGCATTGGATTTTCATATTGTAACCAACTATCTCTAGTCAAAATCTTGGTCCTTTGAGATGTACTGCTAACCTTCAGTGGGTAGTCCTGATTATTCTAGAAGGCTTGTGAGTTTTGTTTTATGAGTTCCTACAAACTTGGAATCAAATAATATAGTCCTGATCTAATTCATAAATCTAATAACTGTAAGTTATCTGCTAACTTTTCAAAAATGGTAGCTATAATCCACTTTAAAGTATAGTTTTATGACTTATATAAATGATGTAAGTATTAATAATAATTTGGATAAATTTAGGCTCTTAAAATTTATTACCAACAAGGCTGAGTGTGCAGGCTTATGCCTGTAATCCTAGCACTCAAGAAGGCTGAGGTGGTAAGGTGGGTGAATTGACTGAGCTCAGGAGTTCAAGACCAACATGAACAAAAGTGAGACCCTGTATCTAAAAACTAGCTAGGCCTTGTAGTAGGTACCTAGCTACTCATGAGGCTGAGGCAAAAGGATCACTTAAGCGTCAAGAGTTTAGGGTTGCTGTGAGCTATGACACTACAGCACTCTACCCAAGGGCAACAAAGTAAGACTCTGTCTCAAAAAAAAAAAAAAATTACTATCAATACCATTATTTTATACTAGTACATGGAGCATAAGCAGTAAATGTGTGCAACCGTGTCTTTATAGCAATCAGTTTCATATGTCTTAAAGTGTTAGATTTATCAAGCATAAAGCAGATTTTGTTAATGGCTTTTGTTTTTTTGAGACTGAGTCTCACTTTGTAGCCCTCGGTAGAATGCTATGGCATCACCGCTCACAGCAACCTCCAACTCTTGGGTTTAAGTGATCTCTTGCCTCAGCCTCCCAAGTAGCTGGGACTACAGGTGCCTGCCACAATGCCTGGCTTTTGTTGTTGTTGTTGTTGTTATTGCAGTTGTCATTGCTGTTTTAGCTGGCTGGGGCCAGGTTCAAACCCGCCACCCTTTGTATATGGGAATGGCTCCCTACCCACTGAGCCACAGGTGCCACCCGTTAATAGCTTATTAAAACTAAATTATTTTTAGTTCCTGAGCAGTCTGAACAAGAGCAATATCCCATCTCTACTAAAACTAGAAAAACTAGCAGGCACCTGTAGTCCTGGCTACATGGGAGGTTGAAGCAGAAGGATCATGTCATGAACCCAGAAGTTTGAGGGTGCTGTGAACTGGGATGGCATCACTGCACTCTACCCAGTGTGACAGAGCAAAACTCTGTCTCTAAATAAACAAATAAATAAATACATTCTTTTTAATAAGACTTGCAAATTATGACATTGCTCCTCCATTCAGGCAAAATTTAGTTTAGTTCATAAAACTACTGCCTGCAAGGTGAATTCACAACATTAAAATTTTACTCATTTAAGTTTATTCTAGATAGGCTCTATTTATTTATTTATTTTGCAGTTTTTGGCAGAGGCTGGGTTTGAACCGACACCTCTGGCATATGGGGCCAGCGCCCTACTCCTTTGAGCCGCAGGCGCCACCCTAGATAGCCTTTATTAAAGTGTTTTTAATACAAACATTGATGATCATAAAAATCTCCTTCCCTTTTCTAATAATTTAAAACTAACTTTAAGATCACAAAATAATGTAAACTGTTAACTATTTGCCTTTCCAGTAAAGATACAAACCAAGTCAAAGATATTTTTAATTGTACTCTCTGTTCAGTTTGGGGTGTCATAGGCTGAGAAAGCTGGTAAAGAGGCTACATTTTATTCTCTTATGTATGGCTCTCCCATATTGCATTAAAATACTCCCAGAATTAAATATTCACGTACTTGAGATTGACTATCAAATGTTACATATGTAATGTAATGGTAGATTTCCTAACTCTCCTCTCATAAAAATACAGTCTATTTTATTTTGCACCAGTCCTTCAAGTGAGAGAGCCATGATTCTTCCCAGAGCCATTTAAAATGCCTAAGAAAAAATAAATAAAATATAGTGCCTGAGAGGGTGTTTTCCCAAAGAACAGTGTAGCTCTAACGCTCCTTAGGAGGAGAGGTGAAAAACACTTCCCAGTCAGAAGGCTCAAGGCTGGGGAATCCCACATGAGGAGGACACGCCCCTCTCCCTGAGGGATCCATGCTCTCTGACCTGGGTGGACAGCTGATCCACACCCAGGGTGACAGAAGCTGGTGAGTGATGTGAGGTCAAGAGCCTTGCTTTGCTGATGCTAAGCCCCTTACCTTTGTAAGTCAATAACCAGCACTTTCTGGGAATTCAGTTATGGGCATCTGCTATAGACCTTCTCCCCATTTCTGTTAATCATTGAGCTCTCTTTTTCCAAATTTGAGAATGAGTCATAGCTTTAACTTTAGAGAGGCCTGATAAAGGGTCAGCATCAATGGCCTGCCCTGTGATTTCCAGGTCAAAGGAAAAGAAAAAAAGAGGAGAAAATGACAACTGCCAGCTTAAGAAAGGCCCATGAAGAGTGTTACTATTGAAAAATAATGTTGACCTCAAAATGACCTTCAGTACAACAGTGCTCCACTCAAGGACAAATGGAGCCCAGACTAAGATCTAATATCTTAGAAGGAACATGAGGCTTCTTTTATCTACCATGCATTGAGTTTTGCTAATATTTTATGTAAATGGCTAATCCTCTCCCCTCTCTGTGCTTGCTTTCTCATGCTAACCTGGACACACATGTACAAAGCAACTAGTTCACTCAAGTTTAAAGTGAACATATACGAATGATTCTTTAAGAGAAAAAGTCAAATATAAATCCTCAAAGATTTTTTAAAGCCCTGGCTTAGTGATTACAATAGCCAGTACTTACCGTTGATGGAATAGGGCATGGTTTCTTGGCTTGGAGCTATTTATTTTGCGATAGTCATTGTAGGCATCTAATTGCTAGTATTCTTTAGATAGCTTTAAGGCAAAATGGTGAGTTTTCTTTTTGGTGAGATCAGATACAAACAAGGAAATCTGAACTTAGGGAAGAGAAAGTCACATTTCAAAGACTCAATGATCATAATAATTTTCCTTATTATCCTAGCAGATAAAAATTTCAGAGCTCAAATGAGAGTAGACTATGTTAGATTAGGTCAACATGTGTTTTTTATGGTCAGATATGTTGCTTGATTTAATTAGCAAATTTTTAAAAAAACACAATAAGTTAAAGTTCAGGAAGCCCCACTGTCATAGGAAAATCCTATACAAATTAAATTTATCTGATGAAACAGATCTGACGAATGATAAACTATTAAGTAAGGGTCAGAAAAACAGGAACATAATGGTGCTCTATAGATGACTTGGCAAACCAAGAGTCTAATTTTAGTTTAGGGTCAGGATGCAACTTTTACATTTTCATAGCATTCTATAACTGAGAAACATTTGCGTGCACAAGCCTTAGTTTTACTTAATCCTCACAATAAGGTCCTGAGACTGGTTATTACCATTTTAATCTATAAATGCAGATGGTGAAGGCTCTGGGAGTTTAAGAGCATTCAGTAGAAATTCCTTCATTCAAATAATTATTGGTCGAGTGCCCACATGTGCCAGGGACAGCTACTAAATGGCCAAAATGTGAACTCGAATCGCATAACTAATCTATTGTCAAAAAACCTGGTTTTAGTATCTCTCTCAACACAGAGAGGCAGGCAGCAGCTTCCCATCTATTAGCGTTGCCACATTGGTTGAAATCCTTTGCCATCCCAGAACTGTGCCAAGCTGCCTTGGACGATCTGACAGCTAGGAAGCAATGACTTTATCTAACCCCCAAAGTCCCAATTACAGGTGAAAGTGTGAGAGAGAGCTGAGAGGCAGCTGTCCTCTCCCCGCTATGGGTGCTTGCTTTCTCGTGCCTCTGTCTCACCTTTTCCTTTCTGAAAAGCAATCTGAAACCAAAGCAGATTCTTTGAAAAAAGAAAAAAAAAAATGAAAAAGGTAAGCCTGATTAAGAGAAAGAAAGCAAAATATTCGTATTTTTTAAAAAAGAAATTTAACTACAGATATAGGAGAAATTATGGAAATTGTTGAGAAAATACATGCAACTTTGTGGAAATAAAATTGAAAAATCTAGAGGAAAATGGTAATTTTTCCCCAAAAATATAACTTACCAAAATTATCTCTGAGAAAAAAAATGAAAAACTAGATAGATGAGTAATTGTAGAAGATAACTAAAGATATAACTTTAAGAAAAGCTACAGGCTCAGGTTTTACAGATACATTCAGTCTTAAAAAACCAACCATTCATATTACTTGATGTTCTCTAGCTTATGGAAAATACATTAATTTCCATTTTATGTAGCTATTAATAAAACCCAAGGGATTGAACAAATAAGAAACTTACAAATCTATTTGCTTTTAAACATAGATACAGAATTTTAAATAAAATATTATCACTCTAATCCAGCAGTAAATGAACTCAAATAAACAATTTGTCTTTACCCTAAATATGCAAGGATAGTTTAATGTTAAGCAGTTTTTCAAGATAATTTATTACACCAACAAATTGAGTACAAAAATGAATATTGTTATGACTATAATAATAGTATACAAAATGGGATTTATAAAAATTTATTTTCTATTTCTAACTTTAGAAATCTCCAAATAAAATAGAAGTAGAATTACAATATGTAGAGATGATTTGCCACAAACAAAATTAAGAGCCAGCATCAAACTAAACAGTAAAATGCTAAAATCATTTCTATTAAAATCAGGAACAAGGCAGAAAGCCTATATCAACATTATGATTAATATCATTTTAGAGCTAATGCACTAAACAAGAAAATGAAATAGGCTTAATGCCTGTAGCTGAGTGGTTAGGGTGTCAGCCACATATACCAGGGCTGGCAGGGTTGAACCTGGCCCTGGCCTGCTAAGTAACAATGACAACAATAACAAAAAAATAGCCAGGCATTGTGGTGGGAGCTTGTAGTCCCAGCTACTTGGGAGGCTGAGGCAAGAAAATCACTTACGCTCAAGAGTTTGAGTTCACAGTGAGCTGTGACGCCATGGCACTCTACCAAGGGTGACATAGTGAGACTCTGTATCAAAAAAAAAAAAATCAATAAATAAATAAATGAAATAATTCATACAAATACAGGATGTTAGAAATGATAAACAAAATTATTGTTCTTTTTAGAAAAATGTTAGAAAATGATAAACAAAATTATTGTTCTTTTTCTACACAGAAACCCCAAAAGAGTAACTTAATAAATTAATGGTGTAAAAAATGGATTTGAAGTAAGTTTGAAGTAATATACAAAACTATTTAGTTTCTCTTTTTTTTTCTGAGACAAGTTCTCACGATGCTGCCCAGGTTAGAATGCAGTGGCACAATTACAGCTCACTACAACCTCAAACTCATACCTTCAATTGATCCTAGCACCTTGGTCTCCTATTGTGCTAGGAGTATGGATATGAACCACTATCACCAGCCTAGTTTCTCATTATACTAGCAACAACTAATAAAACAGAATTGGATAACATATTACTAAGCAATAGCAATAGAAGTATCATTCATAATAGCAACAATTATGACATAATATACATGAAGAAAAATATAAAATTGTGCTAAATAAATCAGGACTTGGACAAATTGAGTGATATACTCTAATGTTGAATGAAGAGCTTTAACATCAAAAAATAGTACCCTTCCAAAATTAACATGTAAATTTAATTCAATTCAAATGTACATAATTTGAAGCTGAGTAACATTTAAAGGTCAATGGAAACCTTCTGAGAATAGCCAAGAAGACTGAAGAAAATCTTGATAGGGACTAGACTTATCAGATATTAAAGCTAGAATGCTACCATAAGGAAAATAAAAACAGCAAAAACAAACAATAAAATAGTGGAACCAGCAATAGTCAAAGAAAACCAAGGAGCCTCATAAATAACAGGAGAAAGTAGGTTTTAATATATGATGCAAATGTAATGGACTATTCATGTAGAAAAAATCCTGAAGTTCATTCTCCACCTCACTAGTTATATAGAAATATTTCTTTTCAGACAGGGTTTCACTCTTTTATTGGAGTAGAGTCCAGGGGGCATGATCATACCTTAGTACAACCTCAAACTCCTGGGCTCAAGCCATCCTCCTGCCTCAGTCTCCTAAGTAGTTGGGATCAGAGGTGCACACCACCATGCCCTGCCTAATTTTTCTATTTTTTTATGGAGATGAGTGTGCCCCTTTCCTCAGGCTGGCCTTGAACTCCTGGTCTCAAGCAATCCTCCCACCTCAGCTGCCCAAAGTGCTAGGATAACAGGTGTGAGCCACCTCGCCTGGCCTGGATTTAAATTTAAAAGAAAAAAAAGTTATTGCTTTGCATAATCATGGGACAGAGGAAGTCTTCATAAGTAAATCAGGAAAATTTAGGAGTCATTGGGTAAACTAATGAGCATGAATTCCATGTAACAATTTAAAAGGCTTTTTAGAGCAAAATATATTACAGAAATAATACTAGCAAACAGAAAACTATTAGATTACTCTGTCTCAGATGCTATTCTACATGCTTTGCATGAATTGACTCCTTTAATCCTCATCCCATTCTATGCACTTGGTAGTATTTTTACCTCTATACTTCAGATGATGAATCTATAGGCTCAAGTCATACACCAATAAATAGCAAAACTGGAATCTGAACCGAGACAGTCTGGCTCCAGAAACTGAGCCCTACACTAAGTTGCCTCTCATACTCTGATTCATAGACTACAAAGTATATTTGCAACATATATGACCACCAATTATAACCACTAATACACAATGAATTCTATAAATTAATAATAATGAAAGACAAAGAACCATAGAAACATTGACAAGTATACAAATGATTAATTTACCAAAGAGGAAATTCAACAGGTCAGTAATCATAAAAAAAATAGGTCCCCCTATTAGGCAAATACAGTAAAATCAGTAGGCAAATTACTAAGATTGACAAAATTCTGTGCTGTAAATGATGTGGGGAAACAGTCACACCCACACATCGCTGGTGGATATTTGAGGAAGAATGCCACATTGCTAAAATATGCTTTACTTAGAAATCTCACTTCTGCGCCAGACACGGTGGCTTACACCTGTCATTCTAGCACTCTGGGTGGCCAGGGTAGGTGGCCAGCCTGACCTTAAGAGTTTGAGACCAGCATGAGCAAGAGCAAGACCTGTCTTTACAAAAAATAGAAAAACTAGCCAGGTGTTGTTGTGGGTGCCTGCAGTCCAAGCTACTCAGGAGGCTGAGCCAAGAGGATTGTTTGAGCCCAAGAGTTTGAGGATTCTTTGAGCTATGACACTGTGGCACTCTATCTAGGGTGACAGAGTAAGATTCTGTCTCAAAATATATATATATAGGCTCAGCGCCTGTGGCTCAACGGGGTAAGGCACCAGCCATGTACACCTGAGCTGGCGGGTTTGAATCCAGCCTGGGCCCGCCAAACAACAATGACGGCTGTAACCAAAAAATGGCCAGGCGTTGTGGCAGGCGCCTGTAGTCCCAGCTACTTGGGAGGCGGAGGCAGGAGACTCGCTTGAGCCCAGGAATTGGAGGTTGCTGTGAGCTGTGATG
>CAUYON010180735.1:0-44635 GCA_963573935.1 Arctocebus calabarensis
GGTGTTGTGACAAGTGCCTATAGTCCCAAGTACTTGGGAGGCTGAGGCAGGAGAATCAGTGGAGCCCAAGAGTTTGAGGTTACTATGAGCTATGCCACCAGGACAGTCTACCAGGGTGACAGAGTGAGACTCTGTCTGAAAAAGGAAAAAATATATATATTTTATCATATTGGGGAAATGGTCATAATTGAATAACGTTAAGTGACATAAAAACAAGATAAATCTTTGTATATCATGTCTAAATTGGAAATATGCTAAAGTCTTAACAGTGATTTTCCTCAGTGCAGTGGTACTAAGTTACTATGAACGTTTTGAGACAGACTGTGTCTATTATTTCATTCCCAAGAAACAGTCAACAGCATCCTTTCCCATTCACTCGGGCAAGTTTCAACTTGCTCAGCTTATTGGTGTTGCTGGGAGGGCTTCATTTGTTCCCTTCCAAGCAGATTTTACATTTCTGTGTGTGTGTTATGATTTATTAATTTTTCAATTCAAGTTGATATAAGGGTACAGTTGATTAGGTTACATTGTTTGCATTTGTTAGGTGAAGTCCAAGTTGTAGCTGAGTCCTTCACCCAGGAGGTGTGCCATGTACCCCTACATTACCCCATTAGGTGAGAGCATACCAATCCCTCTCCTTTCCTCCTCCCCATCCACACTCGATTTGGGGTTTTTCTGTCATGTGGGTGCACTGTTGTTCATACTAGTGTTTCGTAATTAGTGGCTCATTATTCCTTCAGTCATTGGTTTCACATTAGTGTTCCGTACATTGGATACTTGCTTTTCCATTCTTGTGATGCTTTACTAAGGAGAATGTTCTTCAACTCCATCCAGGTTAATAGAAAAGATGTAAAGTCTCCATCTTTTTTATGACAAAACAAGACTCAGGGTGAAGGGTTAGATTTTACGTTTCTTGATTTTTGTGTATCTCAAAACTTTTGTAATGACCCACAGGTGGTTGCTATTCTTTCTTCATACTTTTCAGTACTTCTCAATTATTTGTGATTGAAAAAAAAAATGTACACACATTACTTTCATAATCACCTTAATATATGACAATCTTATGACTATAAAAGGGAGTGAAAATGTGTGTGAGAATGGAAGGGACCAATTAAATAGAAGGGTAGGAAAGCCCTCATCTGTGACATGTGAGCTGAAACCCAAGAGACGAGGAAAATAACAGGTATTTTGAGAGCTGGGGAGCCCTCTGAGGAACCAGGTACAAAAGCCCAGAGGAAGGAATCTGTTTGGAATATTCTAGGTTTTGAAAAAAGGCCAGTGTGGGAGGGTGATGAGAGATAAGATCAGAGACATTGCCAAGGGCCAGATCACGTAGGACCCATGATGGAAATTTCAGGAATCCTGTGCAGAGGCCTGACATAATTTACTTTACATTTTTGAAAGAGCCTTCTGACCAATAGGTAAGGAAGGTTGTAAGGGGCAAGTACAGAAGTCAGGTGCAATTGAGAAAGCAGGGCAGCGGTCCGTGTGATACCCGCGGGTGGTTTGGGGTAGAGAGACAGCAGTGTGGGTTGGACTGTGCACGTATCTGGCTTATTCACTGTGTGGAGGAAATAATCATCATAATAGCTATCATTTATCCAGTTTTGCTCATGAATGCTCACCCCAGCCCTATGATGTTATTAGTGCAGTTATTAGCTCCATAGGAGCTTTAGAAAGGCTGAGTAACTTGCTCCAGGCCAGACTCCCCAACAAGCAACAGTGGGATTCACATCCAAGCTCATTGGCCTCAGAGCCAACATCCTTAACCAATCCCAGTGCTACTACTCAATAAATGTTAGCTCTGCTTCTTGACTGGGGGCCGTGGAGATGAGCAAGAGTGAACAGTGAGCAGCGAGGGGTCTGTATCCCACACACACTCCACACCCCAACTGTAAACTGTCTTCCGTCTTCACCATTATTACCAAACCCAAGTCTTCTCCTGATAACGCGTGGGTTCAACTCTATCTACCTGCGTCAGGGCTGGGCTGCCTTAATTGAGGCAGAGCGAGATTTGGGAGGTGATACTGAGATACGAGGCAGAATAGAAACAGCAGTGCCTGGGGTCCTCTGCCTGCTCTGTGGCTAACTCACAGGCTGTCTCATCTTTAAAACTGGAGCTCACGCACCCCGGAATTCTGTGTGAATCCCTTTATTGTGTCATGGCCTGACATCCACCTTTCTGGATGGGTGGGCCATATACCCTTCACTGATAGTGAGAGTCATTGTGTATTCTGCCCATCCTCTAAGTGAAACTTATTTCCTTTTGATGAAATTGTTGCCTTGCATTTATTGTCTTACCCATTGGAATGTAAGAAGTGGTCAATGCAGTTGATCATTTGCAACTAATTATGACTCGGATAAGAGACAAACAAGTAGTGACAAAGAAGTGGAAACCAAGGCCCCAAATCAAGGGTAATAGTGTGTGCTACCAGGCCACGGTAATGACCACTGTGCACAAGCCAGAGCAGCCTGGGGGTCACAGGACACAATGCTGGGACAGAACAAATCTGTTCCGGCACTGTCACCCCCTTCCTGCCTCCAGTGAATCACCCAACTTAGAGATGGGAGTAGAATGAAATGTAGGAATGCTATGTGTTTACCTCCATGGTCTTTCAACTTGTGAACATGCAAAGTAACAGCTCCTGTGCATTCCTGATGGCTCCGAGCATTGTGTTTTTACTTAATACCTGAGAGCATGCTTTATCGTGCAAGACATTTGAGTGGAGAATCCTTGTACTCTAACTTTTCCTTCCTTGATGTGGGATGTTTATTTCGATGTTTTCCTAAGTCATTTCTCAGAATATTATATTTTTGAACTATACCATAAAAAGACAAATAAAACAAGTTCTGAGGTCAAAACATTTGGGCAAACAAGCAGAATCTTCTCCAGGGCACATTCGCCTGTTTACCTTGCTTTGCCCTGGTCTTTCCCATCTCTGTGTGATCATCCACTCCCAGCTCTTCCCCACACACCTGTTAGCCCTCTGCCGAACGCTGTGGGACAGACTGGGGAATGTGGGTTTGGGGTGCGGCTTTCAGTGACCACCGGGCTAATAAAATCAGCCTTTTCTCAAAACCTGATGGAAGACTAATGAGGTTTTATGACACTCAATAAAATAAGTATCTTTACTTTTAGCAATGGTAAATTTTCCATGAAATATATTACACAGCAAAAATTTCAAACTCACTTTGAAAGTGAAGCTAGGTGATGGAATGAGACTTTTTAAAATAGACCTAGTTCCCAACACTAACCTAATATAGTATATGCTTAGCAGGAGGGTTGAGCCAGCATTTAACATATGGTTGACACTCAGCTGTTGATGAGACCCAGAACATTAAGGCAAAACTATTCCTAAGAGATGTCAAGATAACATTGTATGAAAAAGCCATCCTATGAATTTTAGTGGGAGACTTACCTAAGGGAATATGGCATGATGGTTAAAAGTATGACTGTAGAGCTAGACTGGGTTCAGTTTCCAACCCTGCCATTTAGCTATATGATTTGGAGCACATTATTTAACATCTTTTTTTCCTGTTGTTGCAATTCACTTTGCTGTTTTAGCTGACCACGGCCAGGTTCGAACCTGCCACCCTCAGTATATGGGGCCAGCGCCCTACCCACTGAGCCACAGGCACTGCCCTATATTTAACATCTTTACATCTCAGTTTTTCTCTTTTGTGACATGGGGATGATGACAATGATAATCATACCTACCTGTAGGAAAATCATGAGAATTAAACAAGATAATAAATATGAAGTATTCGGAGCATTGACTTGACTCAGGATAAGTCCAATATAAATGTTAGTGTCACTCTTATTTTTTATTTAAGTCAGAAATATACCTCCTTGGCAGTGCCTGTAGCTCAGTGGGTAGGGTGCCGGCCACATACAAGTTTGAACCCAGCCCAGGCCAGCTAAAATATTAATGACAACTACAACAACAACAACAAAAATAGCCGGATGTTGTGGCGGGTATCTGGAGTCCCAGCTACTGGGAGGCTGAGGCAAGAGAATCGATTGAGCCCAAGAGTTTAAGGTTGCTTTGAGCTGTGACTCCAGGGCACTTTATCCACGGCAACAGCTTGATACTATATCTAAAAAAAAAAAAAAAAAAAAGAAATATACTTCCTTAAATGTATGTGTATACACATTCATTCCTTAATTCAACAAATATTTACCTAGCACCTACTATGCCCAGGGGCCATTCTAACTGCTAAAGATACATCAGTGAAAGAAAAACATCAGATAAAAATTCCTGTCCTCCCGGAGCTCACATTTTAGTGGAATTTACTGGTAATAATGCAGACAGAAAAATGTATGCAAATTATGCTTAGCCTGATACCTGTCCTAAAGTTGTTGAATGATTGGATATATTATTCACCTTGTTTTTGTTGTTACATTTAAACAGCAATTGAGCTTAGAGGTTTGAACTGTCAGATAAGAAAAGAAGCTAAACTACATGCAAAAGTACCATGCTAGTAAGAAGTTGAAACTACTACACAAAGATGAGAAAGAAAAAAAGAGAAGGGATGATGTACGCTGTCATCTATGGCCATTAATTTTGTTTAAAATGAACTGAGTCTTTTTCTTTCTTATCTGTGTAATAAAGGTACAGTTAGCTCTAGGTAAACTTCTACATCCTAAGACATGAAGACTGTCTGATCTGTGGCAGGCATATCTTGGTAGCAAACTAGAGAGCAGTACTGGTTATTTTCAGATGACGGCCACTGAGGAGGAAGAAGCAACAGTAATTCACTCACTACTCCCCCAGTTCTTCACTTCTGAAAGAAAACTCTCCTTCAGAATAATCACCCCTCAAGTCTAGACCTCAGGATTCACTGAAGAACTTGGTTAGGATAAACTCTAGACCTGTTTATTGATTCTTTCTCTTTTCTTTTCCAGAAATCTTCTCTATGTCTACCCACAGAGGCTGAACTTTGCTAACAAGCTAGCATCTGCCCGGAATATTACAATAAAGATTCAGTTTATGTGTGGAGAAGATGCTAGCAATGCTATGCCGGTAAGCAGGGAAATAAACATTTGCCTTAAACCAGAGTGGGCTGTACTCACCGGTCAATTCACATGGATCAAATCCAGGGCTCACCAGTGTACAGAGAATGTCTGTTGCAGGTCAATGCTACTCAGCAGGGATGAAGGCTTTTGTTCCCATGACATTGATGGGGAAATAAGGTCAGGCTAAACTGAAAGTCTCTTTCTTAACTTATGCCATGGAAAGACTTTATAGATCATTTTAGAGGACTGAAAAAAAATCATAAAGTCTTTCCATGTTACCCATAGGACCACACCACTCTGAAAGCATACAAAGTAAGGAGATGGCTCCCATGTCTGCCATGTTTGCTGAACATCTTCCACGTACACACTGCATTACACACTTACCCAAGCCTCAAGCCACATCTGCTAATAAATGTGAAGTACTGTCTAATATGTGTAACAACAGCTATGATTTAATAATAACAATATGTGTAACAAAAACACACCACCTCAACACTTTTTAGGAATGGATCTTCAGCCTGAGGCAAAATAGATATCGAATAAAATATAATGGCAGTGCGCCATTGTTATCAAACAAATGGGCTCATTGCCTGATGCACACAGAAGCTAGTACTATGGGACCAGCTCTTGAGAAAAGGGGGGCTTTATTGTGACACCAGCCAGTAAGAGGACAGGAGATAGACTCAAATCTGTCTTTACAATTTGAAGTCTGGTGCTTGGTGGACAAGGGAATGGATTTAGGAATGTTTAGTTGGCTTTCAATTTGATCCTTTACAGCAGGGTATATTGAGATAGATTTTAGCCCTGGACCTTCTGAGCCAATAAACCCCTTGTTTGTGAAAGAGATCATTCAGATTCTGGTCACATCTCAGCCTTCTTGGTTCCACAGGGAAGAATTATTGTTAGGAGTCAAAGCTTTTTCTATTGCACATACCTGCCTTTAGTCACTAATGAAGCCCCTTAGAACCTCAGTTTCCCTTTCACAGCCAATTCTGCACCAGTGGGGCCAGTTGTAGAAATTAGAACTCTTAATGTACAAGATACAGCTCTGTGAGACCAGAATACCCTATTAACCAGATGATAGTCAATTTGATACACCCAAATGTCGCTATTAGTTTGATCCTTTCTATATTGGTGAACAGGTCATCTTTGGAAAGTCCAGTGGGCCTGAATTTCTGCAGGAAGTGTATACAGCCATTACATACCATAATAAGTAAGTACATTTCAGAGTTCTAAGTATGCCAAGACTGTTTCATTATCTCCTGGCTTTTCTGAGTCCCCTGGGTGATTCTTCCCAGAAGTTTTGACAATTCAGGGACAGAGGAAATTCATGCCAGTTTAGGTGATCCTGTGTGGGAGATGCAAAAATTTTGCCATTAACTACAACGGAAAAAAAAGAATGTATCTTCAAGAATCAAATATGGTTTTGACTCTTCTGGAGACTTCTATTCTACTGTGATGCAGAGAGATTGTATAATGTTAAATAATTAAATGTCCTAACTTGCTTTGAGGTACTGGAGTGGCCAGAAGCAAACTCCAGTTCTCTTCGCGTATGCCCTTGTCTTCTGGAGCACTCCGCACCTGCTCCAGTACATACTTTAAATTGCCCAGAGGAAACACAGAACACTCATTAATATATCAGCAGTTGAGTCACAGAATCATGTCTAAACTGTTACTCACATTCCACAGGTAACAGAGGGATATCTGTGTCGTGTCAGATAGATTGGGTTTGATCCTGGCCTAGCAAGGATGCTTATAAAAGATTCCCGGGCCAGTTTCTATCCCTTTTCCTCTGGGTCAATTATCACAGCCCCCAGGTGGTTACCCCTGCTTTTATTCCTCTAAAGATCCCAGGGCCAATTCCCCCTTCCTATTTCCTGCACTTTCTCTTGCCCATCTACTCTGCTGCAGTGCACCCTCTTGAAGCTCAGGGGACTCTCCCCCCTGACCACCCAGCACCACATCACACTTCTCAGCTCCCTGCATAGGTTTACATCAACAAGTGTAACCTTGGCCCATTTAAGTACGTCCGTTAACCATATTCCAGGGTTGAGATGAGATTAGATGAGGTAATGTGCCTGAACAAGCTCTCAGAAATCACCTATGATGCCATAATTCAGTAACATTTGTCTCCTGCATCATTCATTTGTTTCTCCTGTCCCTTGATGAAGCAGCCAGGTGCCAGGCTCTCTTCTTGGGACAGACATGAACAAAGGAGTCATAGTAGGACTCCGCACCTCATCCCCCTTTCAAATTAAGATGCTGTCTTTTTCCATCATGTGGGAGGAGTTTTTTCCTGACAAAGGCTTTTTAGTTGGTGAGTGGTTATGTAACTGACGTGTATCTAATAACCTGGTCACAAGGACTTCCTGCTCAAGAGCAGAACAATGTGAAATGCAAAGCATTAACACCAGGCAGGCAAATTCTGAGGAGCAAAGGGTCTGTGGTGTTACAATTTATAGTCAGAGAAGTCATGGTTCTTGCTAAAAGCTATTTGTGTATAATGTGCTTTTGAAACAGGTCTCCTGACTTTTATGAAGAAGTGAAAATTAAGCTCCCTGCTAAGCTCACAGTAAATCACCACCTCCTGTTCACCTTCTATCATATCAGCTGTCAGCAGAAGCAAGGAGCCTCCGTAGAAAGTCTCCTGGGATATTCAGTGAGTTGTTTGTAACTTGCCAACTCATGCTGCGGCTGTTGGTGCATCCAAGGCCCCTGCTGAGATAAACAATTACATTCTGCTCATTTGCTTTTTATCTTGTCAGAAGTAGCAAAACATGCTAAACCAGATCATGGCAAAGAACAGAAATGATTTGCCTTAGCAAACATCAGATTTCAGGACTGGAAAGCTAGCCAGTGACAGATACTGAAAGAACACTCATTTTTTAAGAAGCATTGCAAGGTCTGTTATTTTTCAATTTAATATGTATGCTTCACATATACAACTAGTTCTTTTCCCCCCAAGGGGGAAACAAGTTATTTCTTTAAAAAATATAAAGTGCAAAATAAACACTGATGTTGCTCAGACACACACAAACATGGGCTATTAAGAAAAATGCTACTGCTTTGGCTCCACATGCAGTAAATCATTGATATTACCATCTCAGGAGCTCTCAGGGAATTTAAAATGCAAAGAACTTGACAGAAATTACTGCCAAAAAGAGCCCTGGTCAATATCTAATCATTGTTTAGTTGCATTTGATTATTGTGAGCGAGATAAATTACCAGAATTATATGCCGTTATAAATACCGCTTTATTCTTTACATCATCTGTTTCAGTGGCTGCCAATTCTCTTAAATGAACGTCTTCAGACTGGATCCTACTGTCTCCCAGTTGCCTTAGAAAAACTGCCACCCAACTACTCCATGCATTCTGCCGAGGTAACCCGCAAGCTGGCCGCCAGCTGCTTCTTGTCCAGCCGCAGTCTTGGACTACCTTCCCAGATGCACTTCGCCTTCTCTTAGATGTGGCCAAGGACGCTCCTTGTGTTTCCTGGAGCACACTGTCTTCTGATCAGACATTGTTCTCACAGGATGGGAGAGAGTAACAACTGGCTGTGAAGCCTCATTCCTTTAGATGGCACCAAATCAGAATGTCTAGTGGATACAACCTGCACCCAAGGTTACATTGCATTATGTATCTCAGAATAATAAATTACAGAAAAGGAGGCAAATTGAGCCCACCTCTGGTAAACAGCTGCTCCCAGCAAGGATCCTTATAAAAGATTCCTCGGACAGTTTCTATCCATTTTCCTCTGGGTCAATTGTCACAGCCCCCAGGTTATTACTGCCTTTTTTATTCCTCGAAAGCAATGGTTCTCAACCTGTGGATCACCCCCTCTTTTTAACAATGAAAATAGATTGCAGCATTAGGAAGGTTGAGAACCACCGCTCTAAAGATCCCAGGGCCAATTCCCCCTCCTGTTTCCTGCACTTTCTCTTGCCCATTCACTCTGCTGCAATGCACCCTCTTAAGGGGAACCCAGGGGGACACTCCGCCCTGAACACCCAGCATCACATCACACTTCTCAGCTCCCTGCATAGGTTTACATCAGTAACTGTTATTATGGGGCGGCGCCTGTGGCTCAAAGGACTAGGGCTCCAGCCCCATTCACCGGAGGTGGCAGGTTCAAACCCGGCCCCGGCCAAAAACTGCAAAAAAAAAAAGTGTTATTCTGAAGCAAATCCCAGATGTAATATCATTTTTTTTATGTATCTTAAAAGATAAGGATGCATACTGGGCATAGTGGCTCACATCTGTAATCCCAGCATTTTGGGAGACCAAGGCTGGAGGATCACATAAGAGCAGGAGTTAGAGACCAGCCTGGACCACTTAATGAGACCCCATCTCTACAAAAAATACAAAAATTAGCCAGGAATTGTGGCACACGTCTGTAGTCCCAGGTACTTGGATGACTGAGGCAGAGGATCACTGGTGTCTGGGAGTTAGAGGTCAAACTATCATGTCCCCACTGCACTCTAGCCCAGGCAACATAGTGAGACCCTGTCTCCAAAACACTAACATAAAATAAATAAAAGTACACATATGGCTCATAGTATATTTCCATTGGACAGTGCCATTTTGGATCATAGGTGGCAAACTTGTGCCCACAGGAACTGGAGGAGTAACATATGAATGTGTGGGCATAGTGGCATTTGTTCACTCTCGGGATTGTCTACCCCTTCTAAAGGTCCAGGCTGGCCTTCCCTTGGATGTGCAGATTGGTGCCATGCTGCAAGACTAATGTTGTCATACCTTCTAGTTCTAAAATGAAGTCAGAAGAGAAGTCTTTCATAGGAAATTTTCTAACTTTCAAATGTTGATAATTCAAAAAAGTTTCTAACATTCTCTGGGACTGGGGCAAGCTTTGAGCCCCAGTTTGTGATACGCCCTTTGTGACTAGTCCCAAAGGTCTGCATCCCATGCTCACCTCTACCCTTCCAAGTATAGCATGCTTCCTTCCATTAAAATGAGAAAGATACAGACCCAGACTAGGCCCCCCTCTCTCAACACCAAACGGCATCTCTAGAGGAACGCAATTCCAATGGGAACTTAAAGCAAGACACTGCCTCTAAGGCCCGCACACACGTACTGACACAGAAATGGTATAAAAGAATCACTAGGAGTAATTAAAGCAGGAGCCAAGCAGGCCCGCTGCTTAGAAACACTTTTGTTAAGATGGAAATTAATTTCAGTTCCTCAAAAGCTTTAGAATTTCATGTCTTGTAACAACATTCTACGCTTTGTCCTGACATTCCCGATTAATGGGGAAATTGCTGGAAGGTTACTTTATTTCAGTCTCTAGAGTCCAGGATCATCAATGCTGGATGGGAGCTTAGAGACAGACAGCTCAGTTCAGCCTTCTTGCAACATGAGAACACGAAGGCCCAGAGAGTTTAATTGACTTGTCAGAGTAAAAGTAACTAGTTTGGAGCAGAATTACAAAGTTGAACCCAGGGCTCCTGACTCCAACATCAGCTATAGTAGTTTTTGAGAGAGTTTTTTATTTGTATAAACCTGACATTTATAGGCAAGTTGCTTTGCACTATTTATAATCAGAAAAGGGGATTGGATTGCTAATCTTTTTTTTTTTTCTTTCTTTAACACAGAAAGTCCCTTTACAGAATCCTCCCATTAAATGGGCTGAAGGGCATAAAGGAGTTTTTAATATTGAAGTGCAGGCTGTTTCTTCTGTTCACACCCAGGTAAGGAATGTCAAGGCCATCTTCAAATCAGTCCCCGATGGCTAATAGTGAAGATGAAAATACTGCAGAGAAACCGAAGGACAGGCTAAAAACAAACAAACAAAACAATGAAAATCTTTGTCTAAAGATAAATTTAAAAAAAAAACCTTAGTTCTTCATGGGCATTTGCAAGCCTATTCAGGTTTCAATTGTCATTTGAATAAAAAGACCTTACAAAAATATTGAGCACCTAAATGAAAGGACCTAGTCCCTGTACTGTCCATGGAGAAACTTTTTGGGTAGACTTGATTTGAGAGACTTGTCTACTATGATCTCATTTCCCTCTGTTAATTCTGCCAGTTCAATGTGTCTACCTGGTATGCTGACCTCTGCAGTGCCAGAGCATTAATTATTTTTTGTTTAGTTAATAATTATTGATAGGTCCTATTTTGTGCACCATATTCTATGAAGAAATTCATAACTTTGGTCAGAACATCATGTCTTAGAACTTCTGGTCTGAAACTTGAATAAGGAATTCTACCCATAAAGAGCTGTTTGATTGTGTTTATGAATCCAATGGTGAGCACTGATGGGGTAAGGACCCCATGATGCCTGCTCTCTGCCTCCCCAGGACAATCACCTGGAGAAGTTCTTCACTCTCTGCCACTCCCTGGAGAGCCAGGTGACCTTCCCCATCCGTGTGCTGGACCAGAAGATCAGTGAGACGGCTCTGGAGCACGAGCTGAAGCTCAGCATCATCTGCCTGAACTCGTCCCGCCTGGAGCCGCTGGTGCTCTTCCTGCACCTGGTGCTGGACAAGCTCTTCCAGCTGTCTGTGCAGCCCATGGTCATCGCAGGCCAGACAGGTAACAGGCCTCGGGGCTGGGAGAAGGCAGGAGCATGTAGGTGTTGTCCTGGTCAGTGAAATATCATTTTCCAAGGTCTGGGGACAATGTTGGGCAAATATGACAACTACTATACTTCGGAGACCTGGTCTGGGGACAATGTGATTTTTCTTTCCTCTCTGAGTTCAAGGGAGGCCAAGTTCAGTGCTATTTTTTTTAGATTCTGTGCACATTTAAAATGAAACAGGAATATTAAAATAGCATTCTTAATATTACATCTTTGTTTTACATATATTTTATTGCATGATTATTGGCTGTCTTTTAAATCCCTTTCCTGGTAATTGAGGCCTTTATTTTGCCTCTAAGATATTTTTGGTTTTTTTCTTAACAAAGGAATAGGGCTTTATTTTTTTTTTGTAGAGACAGAGTCTCACTTTATCACCCTCGGTAGAGTGCCGTGGCATCAAACAGCTCACAGCAACCTCCAACTCCTGGGCTTAGGCGATTCTCTTGCCTCAGCCTCCCCAGTAGCTGGGATTACAGGCACCCGCCACAACACCCTGCTATTTTTCTGTTTTGTAGTACGGCGAGGCCGGGTTTGAACCTGCCACCTTCAGTATGTGGGTCCGACGCCCTACTCGCTGAGCCACAGGTGCCGCTCGGAATAGGGCATTTTTAAGAAGTAAGACAACCCATATTAAATGGAGGGAAGGAACTTTCTAAATTGAAATGCAGTGTGACCAGGGTTTTTATTGAAATACAATATCCATACCATAAATTCACTCTTTCAAAACGTACAGCTCAGTGGTTTCTAGTATATTCACAAGGTTGCGCAGTTACCATCACTATCTAATTCCAGAATCTTCTCATCAGTCTTAAAGGAGACCCCATAGCCTTTAGCGATCATGTCCCCATTCACCCTCCTCCTAGCCCCATGGTAATCACTGGCCTGTTTTCTCTCTTATAGTCTATTTTAAACACTTATTTTTAACAAATTAAATACAATGTATACAAGTTCCTTTGGGAATAATATCAAAAGCTTATATTAGAGGCATGTCCAGGGTCAGAGTTGACTGGTTGGAATAGGGCATAATTCACTTCCACTTAAACCTTGTACTGGGGTTGTACCAGAGTCTTCCTGGAGAAGGTGGGAGTTGTACTAAAATATCAGAGTTGGTGTGACTTTGCAGATAGGAGCAAGGAAGGCTTTCTAGGTGAGGACCACAGCATGCGAAGTCACAGAGTTAAGAAAGAGTGGCCATGTGATGGGACAATAGGATGATTGCCTCTTTTAAGGGAAGTTAAATATGGGCAGAAAAGGGTACTATGTTGGATAAGTAGGTTGGAGCCAATCTCTGGAGGCTTGGAAACCCCAGATCAGGAGGGTGTATACAGTAAATCAGTAGTCTGTATTGACCCACTGTGAGGACTGCCATGATATGCATACATTTTTAGGTTAATCTGTAAAGAATCTGAGTTGTGTAACCACATGCGCCAAGTCATAGCATATATAAGCATTATCTGGGCATCTTGTAAAAATGCAGATTCTGATGCAATAGGTCCAGGAGGGGGCCTAAGATTCTGCATTTCTAAGTAGCATCTTGGTGACACTGATAATGTCAGTCTGCAGCCGCCACCAAGTAGCACCAGTTACAGCATAGTTTACAGAGGGGAGACACCTGGACAGTCATGTCTTTGTCATGAAAAATCATCCTGCGGGCGGCGCCTGTGGCTCAGTGAGTAGGGCGCCAGCCCCATATACCGAAAGTGGCAGGTTCAAGCCCGGCCCTGGCCAAACTGTAAACAACAACAACTAGCCGGGTGTGTGGTAGGCACCTGTAATCCCAGCTACTAGGGAGGCTGAGGCACGAGAATCGCCTAAGCCCAAGAGCTGGAGATTGCTGTGAGCTGTGATGCCACATCACTCTACCCAGGGCGACAAAGCAAAACTCTGTCTCTAAAAAAAAAAAAAAAAAAAATCATCACATGCCACTTAGTGACAGGAGGAGGAAGCACGAAAGAGGGAGTGTGAGGTCATCTGTGGTGAGCAGAGCCGCATGCTGGGCCTCACCCTGCCCAGGGCACAGTCTTGACCAGCGGGTCACATAGGTCAGCCAGCGGTCAGGACACATTGGCATCGCCCTTTTCTCTTGGTTTCTCAGCCAACTTCTCCCAGTTTGCCTTCGAGTCTGTGGTGGCCATCGCCAACAGCCTGCACAACAGCAAGGACCTCAGCAAGGACCAGCACGGGAGGAACTGCCTGCTGGCCTCCTACGTGCACTACGTCTTCCGCCTGCCCTCGCTGCAGCGAGACCCGCCCAAGTCAGGTACCGCTCCGCGGAGGGCGGGGTCTGGTGGGCAGGCACCACCCCCCAAGTCAGGTAGCGCTCCGCTGGCCGGGGTACGGCGGGCGGGCGCCTCGTCTCCACCCCGGTGCGTGTCACTCAAAAGCAAACAGCCAGAAGTTCCATTTTATTTCTCAGAATGATACAGAATGTACATGAATGCTGAAATCAAAAGAATTTCTCTGTTTCTTCTTCCTCCTTACCTCTTTTTACACTCTAAGCCCATTTTGTCTGCCCGTTGGATAGTCCCTCCCTGGCCTTTACCCACTTGCTAGTTTATGATTCAGTTGAGGACCTCTTTTTCAAAAGATGGAAAAGTGCCAGTGGATCCATAGATTCTAGGACACTAACGATAAGGAAAAAAACACACATGTATATATATGTGTGTGTGTGTATATCACACACATGTAGGTGTATATTATGTATATATGTGTGTGTGTGTGTTTTCGTTTGTTTTTTGAGAGAGAATCTCACTTTGTCACCCTTGGTAGAGTGCTGTGGAATCACAGCTCACAGCAACCTCAAACTTTTGAGCTCAAGCAATTCTCTTGCCTCAGCCTCCTGAGTAGCTGGGACTACAGCTCCCACCATAATGCCCGGCTGTTTGTTTTGAGACCGGAGTCTCCTTCTTGCTCAGGCTGGTCTAGAACTCACGAACGCAGGCAATCTGCCCACCTTGGCCTCACTGAGATTACAAGCGTGAGCCCCACACCTGGTGAAAATAATATATATCTATATCTAATGGCAGTGGTTCTTAAACTTTTTATTATGAGAAAATAAATCCTTTTAGTCATTTCCCCCAAACTGAACTTTTGAAATAGTAATAACCCATTTCCCCATAGTCAGCGTGATGTCAAAAGTAGCAGCAATGAGCTCACAAAATTCCAGGCCCAAAGAAACTTGGCACTTTTATTAGTCTGTGCATCCTCATTGCAAGTAAATCTGTAATTGAAAATACTAGTAATATCTGATAGATTCATACGACCATTTTTCAAATATGCAACTACTTAAAGATAAAAATCATCCATACATGGAATGTGTTTATTCTCATAAAGTTCAAGTGACCCTATGGAGTTTGGGATCTCAGGAAACTTGACTTTGTGAATTTAAGAATTGCAACATTTAAATATTAGTAAATAAAAAATGCTCACATTTTCAGCCTCTTTTTTTTTTTTTGAGGCAAGAGTCTCAGTATTTCACCCTGGGTAGACTGCCATGGCGTCACGATTCACAGCAAACTCAAATTCTCAGGCTTAAGCAATTCTCTTGCCTCAGCCTCCCAAGTAGCTGGAACTCTAGGCACCTGCCACAAAGTCCAGCTATTTTTTTGGTTGCAATTCTCATTATTGCTTTAGCTGGCCTGGGTCTGGTTCGAACCCACCACCCTGGGTGTATGTGGCTATCGCCCTCCCCACTGAGCTATAGGCACCAGCCGATTTTCAGCTTCTTGAGAGAAATCACAAACTCTGGCAACGCTAGGGTGGTCTGATTCCCCATGGCAATAATTAGTGCCCCAGGTCCTATCTACTTCCCCCCAAAAGAATGCCTCCTTCCACACTCCACCCCTCGCACTGGATGATAAGACCTCAATTCCAAGGCCAAATCTAGTGGGCTTGTGTCTACCCTATCCCTTTTCCATTCCTTCTTAAGCTCAGGAAGTGACTCTGGTCCCCTTTCTGTTAACATATCTATGCCTGGTGCGGTGCAGGTGCTCCCACGGCCCTCCCAGACCCCCGCTACCACACGTATGGGCGAACATCTGCTGCTGCTGTGAGCTCCAAGCTGCTGCAGGCCCGGGTGATGAGCAGCAGTAATCCGGACCTCGCAGGGATCACGCACTCCGCGGCAGATGAGGAAGTTAGAAACATTATGTCTTCAAAGGTAGGGAAGATGTCAAACCCTGGAAGGTGACACAGCTTTGATTGATTGATTGATTGAGAAAGTGTCTCACTTTGTCGCCCTCAGTAGAGGCAACACAGCTCACAGCACCTCAAACTCTAGGGCTTAAGCGATTCTCTTGCCTCAGCCTCCCAAGTAGCCGGGACTACAGGCGCCTGCCACTATGCCCGGCTATATTTAGATTTTTAGAGAGGAGGTCTTGCTCTCACTCAGGCTGGTCTCATACCAGTGAGCTCAGGCAATCCACCCACCTTGGCCGCCCTGAGTGCTAGGATTACAGGCACCTGCCTCAACACCCCACTATTTTTTGGTTGTAGTTGTCATTGTTATTTGGCAGGCCCAGGATGGATTTGAACCCACCAGCTCCAGTGTAGCCAGCTTTTTTATTTTTTAACTAAAACTTGGAGTAAGAACATAAAAGCAATCACTATTGCTGCCTTCTGTGTTGGTCAGATGCTTTAATCTTCAGCTGTGGCGCAACATTCTGTCCTTTTGAATGGATTGAAACCTCGGAAAGATGCAGTGACGAGAATGGCGTTCAAGGATTGGCTCAGTTTACTCTGATAATAAACAATTCAGAGCATCACTGGTATAGTCAATGAATACCAGAAGTTTTATTTCCAAGGAAAAAAAATTTGCTTTAACTTTCCTTAATGCCTAGAACAGCTTTTTATTTTGTTTGTGTGTTTTTTTAGTATTTTCCTTTTACAATCATCAACAGCCACAGATTGATTATCCCATATAAAAATCCCAAGGAGCAACATCAAATTTTATAAACACATAAAAGCTGAGATCCTGAGAGGCTTGATGACTTGCCTTATATTATCTTTCCTTCTGTGAATTCTTCCATTTTTCTTGATAAAGTTTTTATTGTTAAATAGTTTTAGATTTGCAGAACTGTGAATATAGTACAGTTCAGAAAATTATTTTATATACTATACTATTTCCCTGTTAATATTTTGCAAAAGGGCTCAGTGCCTGCGGCTCAAAAGGCTAAGGCGCCAGCCACATATACCTGAGCTGGCGGGTTCGAATCCAGCCCGGGCCTACCAAACAACAATGGCGGCTGCAACCAAAAAATGGCCAGGTGATGTGGTGGGCTCCTGTAGTCCCAGCTACTTGGGAGGCAGAGGCAAGAGAGTCGCTTGAGGCGGGAATTGGAGGTTGCTGTGAACTGTGATGCCACAGCACTCTATCCATGGTGACAGCTTGAGGCTCTGTCTAAAAAAAAAAAAATTTTGCAACAGAATGTTATGTTTGGCACAATTAATGAACCAATGTTAACGCAGTATTATTAATTTGAATTCATGTTTTTAGGGTTTTTCTGTTCCAGGGTCCTATTCAGGGTACCATGTTACATGTTACAGTCATGTCTCCTTAGGCTCCTCTTTTGGTGAAAATTTTTTAGACTTTCTTTTTCATGACCTTGACAGATTTGAGGAATAAAAGTAAGGGATTTTGTTGAATATCTCTCATTCAGAATTTTTTAAAAAATTATGTTATAGGGCAGCCTATAACTGAGCCTGTGGCTCAGTCAGTCAGTAAGGCGCCAGTCCCATATACCAAGGGTGGTAGGTTCAAACCCAGCCCCAGCCAAACTGCAACAAAGAAATTGTGGCGGTCGCCTGTAGTCCCAGCTACTCAGGAGGCTGAGGCAAGAGAGTCGCCTAAGCCCAAGTGCTAGAGGTTGCTGTGAGCTGTGTGAGGCCACAACACTGTACCGAGGGCAACAAAATAAGACTCTGTCTCTACAAAATAAACGATTAAAAAAAATTATGTTATAATTTATGTACCATAAAGTTCACCTTTTAAAGTATATGATCCAGTGGTTTTTAATATATTCACAAAGCTACCATGAATTTGTAATCTGAATTCTCTCTCCCTCCCCCCAGTTATCTGTGGCCTTGGGATGGCTGAGCTATAAGAATAAAGCAATTTCCCCTGATAAAGAGATAATAAAATCTCCAGGTTTAGACACAGTTCCCTTCTAAATTCCACCTACTTGAGACTCTGTGAGAGGAAGGCAATATAGAGGCTAGGGTTTGGAGGTGAGCACTGGCACCACCTTGCTGTGTAGTCATGGGGAGCCATTTACCACTGGTCCTCACCTCAGTAAGATGGAACTTACTGGAGCCATCCCCTGAAATTCTGATGATCATTTGAATCATT
The DNA here is from genome assembly GCA_963573935.1 of Arctocebus calabarensis. Lineage (NCBI taxonomy): Eukaryota > Metazoa > Chordata > Mammalia > Primates > Lorisidae > Arctocebus > Arctocebus calabarensis. The sequence goes on from CAUYON010180735.1 coordinate 17,961, forward strand.
TGAAATTATTGATATTCTACCCTTTTTGACTTATAAAAATCAACCCAGAGATATGCTAGAACTGGCTTGTACCTGTTTCTGAAAGCTGGTTTTCAATTTTCAAAATTTTTTTGAGCTAATTGTGAAAAACAGATATTAAAAATTAAATGACATAAATTTACAATTAAATAAGTTACATTAAAAACAAAGGTAATCTAAATGAAATAGTATCCTGGATTGTATCACGGAACAGAAATAAAACATTAGTGAAAAAACTGGCATAATCCAAATAAAGGCTGCGGTTTAGTTAATGGAAAGGCAACAATATTAATGTCTTAGTTTTGACAAACATACTTTATGAGATATTAACATTAAGAGAAAGCAGATGGGCTCAGCGCCTGTGGCTCAACGGGCTAAGGCGCCAGCCATGTACACCTGAGCTGGCAGGTTTGAATCCAGCCCGGGCCTGCCAAACAACAATGGTGGCTGCAACCAAAAAGTGGCCAGGCATTGTGCAGGCACTTGTAGTCCCAGCTACTTGGGAGGCAGAGGCAAGAGACTCGCTTGAGCCCAGGAATTGGAGGTTGCCGTGAGCTGTGATGCCACAGCACTCTATCCCAGGTGACAGCTTGTGGCTCTGTCTAAAAAAAAAAAAAAAGAGAGAAAGCAGATGGAAGGCATGCAAGAACTTTCTGTTGTACCTTTGCAAAGTTGAACCTTTGCAACTTGTCTCTAACTCTAATAATAACTATAACAATTTAAATAATTATTTAAAAATTAAATGCTCACTTTAAAAAAGTAAACCTCATCCTTCTCCTAATTACTTTGCCACACACTGCTATTATCTCTGTTCTTGAGGTTATTTACATCTATTGTACTATATGGTGGACATAACATACAATGGTATTCTCCTGTACATCTCTTCCCACCTGTGCATTTCCATGACATCTTACTGGTAGATTGAAATCAGTTCTGATGAAAATATTTACAGCACAGAAATTGGCAAATGCTACAAATGAGCCCTGCCTCCCTCCCCCGCCAGAGCTGGTGGTTAAACATTTGCTGGCTCACCGGGGTTCAACCTCATTGTCAAGGTCCCATTTTCTGCTTCCCCAGGAGAGAAGTAGCCTGCAGATATTATTGACAGCTTTGATCTGTGCAATTTTCTTTAATAAAAATGAAAATATTATATTTCTGTGTAGCCTGGGTTAACATTTTTATAATTATTTTGTAGCAAGGGAAAAAATATTTGTCTAACCAAAAGAATAGAGAATGACCTTTCTACTTGGTTTCAGAGTGGTTTTTGAGGATTTATTATTGGGCAGACTGAGTACAGTACTGTACTAAACCACAGAGAGGCACTGTTCCCACACCTTTTTTTTTTTTTTTTTTTTTTTTTTTGCTCTCCGACGGAAGTCAGAATGTTGGGAGAAACTATTCAGTGTCCCGTTTCCTAACTAGTTTTTAACTATAGGTTGCTATGCACCAAACTAACAACAGTGATTATCTCAGGAGCAAGTGAAATTAGGTGTAATTCACCTACTCTTTGTTTTATATTTATTTATGCAATTGTTTTATCTTTGTAGCCAAAAAATACATAAACAAGATATTAAAGATGAATTCTGAAAACAGAACAAACCTGAGGCTGTGATTTCCAGGTAGCTGGCTGTCCTTTCCATTGTACCCCTGTTGGTTGACCACTAAGCCATGGTTTATGTGTTTCAGATTGCTGATCGCAACTGCAACCGGATGTCTTACTATTGCTCTGGCAATAATGATGTTCCAACTTCGACTACAGCTCCAAGGCCAGCCAGCAAAAAGGTACTGAGCAGGGCAATGGGAAGATAATCACAGGATTAGGAAAGAAGGATTTGCCTGTGCCCTCTCTCTGTGATTGAAAATAGATGCTACCCAAGAGCTCTCCTGCCTCCTCCTTATCCATACATACACTTTTTTTTTTTTTTTTTTTTTTGCAGTTTTTGGCCGGGACTGGGTTTGAACCCACCACCTCTGGCATATGGGGCTGGCACCCTACTCACTGAGCCACAGGTGCCACCTCATGCACATACACTTTTGCAGCTCTACTTTACCCTGTATTTTATGACCACCTGCCTGCCCATTCAGTGGTTTTCTGACTTTACCATTCATCAGAATTACCTGGAAAACTTGATTGAATTAAAACTGATTGAATTCCTGATTCAGTACATCTGAGACAGGGCCCCCCCCCAAAAAAAATACAAATGCTTATTTGCATTTCTAAGAGGTTCCCACCTGATGCTGGTCCATGGTTGGTTTGAAGATTGGTTTCTGTTTCAATAGAAGGTGAGCTGGAGACAGTTCATCCTTGACAAAAGTGAATGGCAATAGTTAAGTATCATTTCTTTCAAGATTACAAAAAGTAAGATGAAATGCGTTCTCATAGTTCTCCATAATCAGTCTTACCTATAAGTTCAGAAACTTTACAAGCTTATACACTGCTTACCAGAATTTCTTAAACCAACAAAATTCTCCAATTATAGTCACAGCCCGTGTGCTCTAAAGGATGGGAATCAAAAAGCTGTCTCTCCCAAGTTTTCTACTCCATAGGCAAGATTATAGTAGCTACTTAAGTCTTGAGAGTTTTTCAAGACTCATATTAAGATGTAAATATGCTAATTGCAAAGAATAACACAGGAAGCCATTTGCAGCTAACACTGCAGGGAAATGTGTGTTAAGCAGGCTAGGAGGGAATGAGCCTCAGCACTGCTCCTCTGGGTGTGGGTGAGGGAGAGATGGAGCGTGGGAGCCCTGCCTGCCTTGCTGGAGCAGCAGACTGTGCAGAAACCCAGCACCATATGTGCAGGGGGAGGTCCCAGGAGTTTGCTAGTATAGAAGGAAAAGGGAGGAAGGTGTGGTTAGGTTCGTCATTCACTCTAAAAGTTAGCACTAGGCCCTTTCTAGTGACTAGACCCGAATACCATTTTCCTTCTTAAAGACCATTATTTGCAGGTGGCACCTGTAGCTCAGTGGGTACCGCGCTGGCCTCATTCACCTAGGCTGGCAGATTCAAATCTGGTCCAGGCCTCCTAAAACAACAATGACAACTGCAACAACCACAACAAAAAAAATAGCCAGGCGTTGTGGCAGATGCCTGTAGTCCCAGCTACTTGGGAGGCTGAGGCAAGAGAATAGCTTAAGCCCAAGAGTTTGAGGTTGCTGTGAGCTGTGATGCTACAGCATTGTACAGAGGGCAACAGCTTGAGACTCTGTCTCGAAAAAAAAATTATTTGCCTATAGCCTGACTTCCTTAAAGGCATGTCCTATGTGGTTTTGCAGTTGCTATATTTTGACCTGAAATGACCAGAAGAAACTCATTTCATTTCAGGGGAAAGTTTAGCCAATCTGTTTCCTTAATAGCTCAGCAAACAGGCCTTTATTGCTTGGCTATTTTATATAACCTCTAGACTAGAGCAAGGTGTTTTTGTAATAATGCTGCCCGAGAAGCAGCATAAATTACTTTAAGAAGCAGCTTATCCTTGTCTAATCTTTTCTTGCCATAAGACGGTGGCAGTCAAACTGACCTATTTTCCAGCGGCTGCCTTTGAAGCCGGGCGTGTCTTTCCTACAATGGAAAATCAAGGTGTAGCACGTTATATCACCTGCACAGTTAGACCACCTGCTAGGTCAAAACTCAACCCCACTCCTCTCCCATCTGAGAGAGGCTCACTTAAAACTCCTAACAGCAAGCAAACGTGTTAACCTGTATGAAGATTGTTAAGGTTTGATTCACGTCACAAAATGAGGTGAAATCAACATATAGCTAAAGCACCTAAGGATTCTCCATTCATCACTGAAGATCTAGGTAGTTAGAACTCCCAAGCACAGAGATTTTCCATTTGTCTCCATTTAGTTTAGCTAAGTGGCTTTCCAAGCCTAAGAATTAGTAAATTGGATTGAATGCATACTGTACTCTGTGGGTAGTTTAAAGGACTAGCAAGAGCAATCTTTGCTCTAATCAATTTTTGCTTTAGGTGTTGACTTTAAAACTTAACTTTTAGCCAGTCATGATCTTAAAGGCCTGTAATCAGGCCAAGGCTGGAGGATTGCTTGAGGCCAAGCGTTTGAGACCAGCCTGGGCAATACAGCAAGACCACCCTCCACACCCTCTCCCACCATCTCTACAAAAAAGAAAAAGAAAAAAACACCTCAACTCACGCATGAAGGATATGATGTAGTTTTAGCTTTCTTACTTGGTGAACAATAAGAAAATGAGTTCATCAGAATTTATTCTAGGTTTCGTGGGTGTAAGATGAATGAAAGCACAGAAAATTCCCAGACATCATTATTGCTTTTAGTTAGGGTGACTGACTGTTCTGATTTGCCCAGGACTGAGGCGGTCTCCAAGAGGCAGGACTTTCCAGGGCAGTGTCAGGCACACTGAGACAAGGCGGTCACCCTGCCTTTAGTTTTGAACTTCTTCCCCATCAAAGCTACTGTCAGGAGCATTAACCAGTAGCCAGACAAGCTGGGAAATGGGGAAAAGTGAAAAAGACAGAAGTCATCATCTGCTACCTTTGCTGTTGAGTAGTCAGAAGCCTTGAAGGGAAGCGAAGACATAAAGCATCTGACCTGGGACACAGGGTGAGCTCGGGCTGACACCAATGTACCTTTCAATGCAAGATCCATCCACTCATAAACTGACCAAGCATGTTTCCCACAGTGCCCCTGGGGATTGTAAAACCAAAACTGTCTAGTCTGAAAGGGAGTTTACATACATCTAGACAGTCATCTGGTCCTCCCAGGGGACCCTGGACCAGCAGCATCACACAGGAGCTTGTTAGGATGCAGATTCGTAGGCCCTGCCCCAGATGTACTGAGTCAGAATCTCCTGGGGTGGGGCCCGGTATGTCAAGCACTCCAGGAGATGCCGATACACGTTCAAGTTGGAAAAATGCTGCTAGCACCAACCGATGGGATGGATGAGAAAACTGAGGGCGAAGAGCGGAATCGCTCCCACGTGGTCACAGGGAGGGTGTGCAGAGCATCTGGGAGGAGAGAGACAGGACCAGTTTCGGCTGCTACCCTCAGTGCTCCCCCCAGAGAAGGCAGTTTCGTTTCCATCCGAGTCCATCCTTCAAACCCAGCCCTCCTGTGCAGGACCAGCGCAGCCTCCACCCACCTAAATGGCCTTTGGTCTCAGGTTATTTCAGCGGCAGCTTAGGCCTAGGACATCTAAGACACGTATTCAAGAACTAACAAGCTATTATATTGGGGGGGGAGTAAAGAAGAAAGGAGTTGGTGGCTAATCCCCTGGTTTCTGTGGTTCTTGTTCAGCACTTCCACGAGGAACTTGCCCTGCAGATGGTGGTCAGCACCGGGATGGTCAGAGAAACTGTCTTCAAGTACGCCTGGTTCTTCTTCGAGCTCCTGGTGAGATTCTTGCTCATTCGTATCTAGCTGCAAAGGACCAGGGAAACGGAGCAGGAAGGAATTGACGTTTTGTTCCCCGAGTTGGTCCTGCTAAACCTGGCTTATTCTTGAAATCTGATTCTCTCTCTCACCCCTTCATCCATCTTCCATAAAGTCTGCTGATCCTACCTTGAAAATCTACCTCCGACCTGTCACTTCTCATCAGGTTCCTGCTCCGTTCCTGGCCATGCCACTGTCCTCCCTCCAATGGGTCTTTGTGATGACTCCCTCTTTTCCTGTCTGTATCCATTTTTTGCCTTTGGCACATGCATTCTGCACAGAGCAGCCCATATTAAACAGACAATGTCACTCCCCTCTTTAAAACCTGTCAGTGACTTTCAGGGTGCTGAGAGTGAAACACAAATTCCTTTCATGGCCTTAAAGCCCCTGCAGGATTCTGTTGTTCCCCTCCATCTCCAACTGTTCAGTTGTTTCATTCTTGGTTCTTTGAGAAGCCCTTTTCAGCTTCAAATCCTTTTTTAGATTCTCCTTCCACTCCCCACCTTTCAGCAGCCCGGCACCCTCAGCACACACGGCGTCCCGCAGCACCTCCAAAGGGCCTTTTCTGACTACCTTCTACTATAATACGCCTCCACCTATTATTGTCCTTTTAAACACCCTGTTTATTTCCTTCCTAGCACTTATCACAATTGTTTTCCTATTTCAGCTAGTAGATCTCTGGCATTTGGTCCGTCTTCTTCACTATCCTATTTCTAGCCCCAGCAGACTACTTGGTATCATATAAATGCCAACTAGTATTTATTAAAAAAAAAAAAAAAAGAAAAGAAAGAAAGAAACTTGTATATCTTTTCACCCTAAAACTTCTATTGTTTCCTCAGCAAAAAAGCAAAAGGTACAACTATAATTCCTTAGTTTTAAAATGAGGAGAATAATATTCTTAAATATTTTTGTATCATTATTAATGGAAGTGATAGGATTTTACTATAAAGCTTCTAAGAATAATCATTTGTCAATGTTGATAGCTGGAGATGCATGGTGAAATGATGTTAAATGAAAAAGGTATAAAAGCATAGACACCAACTCTATACATACAAACAATTCAGAGGATTAGGCGTGCCTCAAAATTTAGTGATACTATTAGCTTTCTACTCACTGTGTTCTTTCCTCTGTGACATTAAGTGAATCGTCTTTTTTGAAAGAGAGAGAGATGGTAGGATTTCCACCTAAGCTCTAGTTTTTATATGGAAGTTCAAGCCTAGGAAAAAGGAAGCAGTGCTGAACAATAGGACGCAGAGAACAAAGAGATTAAAAGGAACAGAAATAAATGACTCTGGGAGGGAGTGAGAAGTGATGTGTAATCGTTAAAAGAGGTCAGGCTCGTGCCACAAAAGTGCATCTAGGATTCAAATCTCCTCACAAGGTCCCAACCCCTAGTTTGAGTAGCATCCCAAAGCCCAGTTTTAATGCCCTATAATGCCCTATAACATAATTACCTGGGGGTGCTTAGTAAAAATGAAGCAGTCTCTTAACATGCTCCCTAGAAAGCCGGGCGAGGTGGCTCATGCCTGTAATCTCAGCACTTTGGGAGGCCAAGGCAGGCGGATTGCTTGAGCTCAGGAGTTCAAGACCACCCTGAACAAGACTTCATCTCTAAAAACAGCTGAGCATTGTGGTAGGCACCTGAAGTCCCAGTTACTTGGGAGGCAGAGGCAAGAGAATCACTTGAGCCCAAGAGTTTGAGTTTGCTGTGAGCTATGACAGCACAGCACTCAACCCCAGGGCAACTGCGTTAGACTCTGCCTCAAAAAAAAAAAAAAAAAAAAAAAAGATCCCTATGTTGATTGGTTTCATGTAAGCACATCAGATTGTATAAAAAAATCAACACATTATACCTCACATATGCATAAATGTATTCATGATCTATGTGAATATGACTTAATAAAAAAAAAATCTTCCTTATAACTACCAAAATTAGGAGCGTGGAGGCCAGTAGTATGCATTTACCTGTCTTTCCAGATGACTTATAACATAGCAGTGATCCACTAGTGCAGACCACCTCTATTCTGTGAATTCTGAATGGTGCGGGGGGGGGGGGAGGGGGTCTTCTGGAATTTATATCTATCCAGCACTAGAAGTTTTGGGGTTCCAAATGCCAAGCTCATGAAGCTGGGTGACAGGAGCTCACAAGTCTTGGGGCAACAGGACTAGCAGTGACAATGAACTCTGTGCTCGGGCAGGAAACAGACTGGCCATAAAACCCACTCCTCGGGCGGTGCCTATGGCTCAAAGGAGTAAGGTGCTGGCCACATATGCCGGAGGTGGTGGGTTCAAACCCAGCCCCCACCAAAAACTGCAAAAAAAACCCCACTCCTCTCTTGTCTTGAGGCATGAGAATTATCAAAACCAACACTGCATGCCCTGTGTATCCTGCTTCTATTTACATATCCCACCCACCATGAAGCTTCTCCATGAAGAAGATTCACTTTATACATGATTCAGACTAGTACAGTAGACCCTCCTTACCTTAACCAAATTGACCTAATTGTCATAGCCTGGACATGCACCACGTGTACTCAATGTACAGTAGGCCTAGTTCCTATGTTGACCACCTCCGTATGTTGATCAGTTTGATACAGTCCCTTGGGTGGTCAACATACAGAGGCGCCACTGTAATTCATTCCCAGTCATACCGACTGCAGCTTTGCTAAGCCTTCATGGCTCCACGTGGCGTCTCAGAGCTCTCCTTTAAAGGCAAGTTTGCATTCTCTGCAGGTGTAACGATGACTCTGTCCTTCATGGAATCCCAGTAACAACTGGAATCCCTGTGGAAGAAAAATAGTGACATTTAAAATGTATTCAGCATCTTTATATATATATATCAGCACTGTTTTAAGCGTTTTTTAAAGTATTATCTCATTTAATCTTCACACAACCTTGAGGCACAAGTAGTTTTATTATCCCCAGTTTATAGATGGGGTCGAAGGAAGGGTGGTGGCCATGAGGAGGATCTCCAGGTCCACTGGAGGCTCCAGCAAAACCACTTCACTCCCCCCCACACACACACTTAACCTGCAGTGCGCTATGGAAAGGTGAAAATTTCTTGATCTCGCCCAGGAGAGAAAGCAAAAGCTAAAGCACACAGCCCCTCTTAACCTCCAGGGAGTCCCTTGTGGTGAGCAGAAGAAATCATTGGGAAGGAAGCTCCCACCAATCTGAGCACATTGAGGGGGTTGGCCAACATGCAGATGACACCTGTCAGGGTCCTGGCAGGACAGAATTGGCCTTACTCAAAAGGGCTAACTAAAAAGCACAATCTAAAGGCCCCTGCGCAAGGCAGAAGGAGCCAGTGAGGACTGGTGAGGCACCGAGGGTCAGCAACTGCGTTCGTCTAGCCTGCCTCTGAAGAATCAGGGTAGACAATGGCGCAATGGAGGCTTAGAGGAAGCTGGTCACATGAAAAGAGCTGGAGCTTTAGCAAAATGTTGCCACTGCCAGAGCCCCACTGGGACAGGGATAAGGACAGTAAGAATAAATATGAATATCTGGGTTCTTTCCCCCTTCCCCCACTTACTGATCCCCAGCAGGTGCCTGAATCCTCCAACTCCAACCAGAAGCCCAGGGGCAGGGGAGCGTAAGTGCTGCAGTCCACAGAGACCACCTTCCTGGCACTCAGACAGACAAGGGCAAGAAATCCATCTGGGGGCTGGAGCAGAGGCAACTGGAAACCCCCAGCCCCAGCCAGGACTTAGCAAGAAAATTGATGTCAGATTCAGACAGGGAGCCCAGTCTTCCATGCATCGTAATTGTATTGGCCTGACTGATGCCCAGGAAGTTATTTAAAAATCAAAACAGGTTTTTTTCCCCCCAAGAAGCTTAAAGAGAAAGAAACAATAGCCTCCTTAGGCTTAGCCAACAACTTTAACACCCTTTAGTTGTGTCAGTGCCCAAGTGCTAATAAACAACCACTTTGGCATCAGGGCTGTTAAACACAATCCTTGGGCAAATTCCACACTTGCTCATGAATAAATCCCTGTGCTTCTAGAAACTGCTGAGCCAGACCTTGGAGACCCAGAGGTAAATGGGTGACCTAGTTTACTTGTTCAGGACATGAAGTTCTGGACTAAGGGATTCTTTAGAGGTACCTACTTTGAATGGGCCACAAAGGCCAATACGGAAGGAAAGATTTTCCTGCATCACCCCTCCCTACAAATAATGGGCCAGGCATGTACTAGTATCTCTAGTGGGTCTTCTTCTCTGAAGACCCAGAGGACATAGTAGCTGGCAAGTTGCTGTCATTCTGGAAAGAGGCCATTAGTTGGAGAACAGTATTGTGAGAATTATTTATTTGGTTGTAGGATGGCAAACTCAGCAGGCAGGAGCTCGATGCGCCTGGTGCTGCGGTGGGTCAGCCAGCAGGGATCAGCATTGGGGGTGCCCAAAACAAAGAGGCTTTATCTTCCCAGGTCCTTTGTGAGAAAGAGACACTTTTATCAAAGATGGAGTCCAGTTTCCACCCCTCATTAAGGTCATCTACCAACTGTGTACTGCTGGATGGCATTTGGATACATCCATGTGTCTGAACCAAACAGGACCCTGCCATGGAGAGGAAACCACGGTTCTTCCACTCAGGCACCAGAATCAAATGTCTTAGGTGTTCCCTGAGCTGGCTATGGCATGATCTGAAAGCATGAAATTTATCTTTAATTTTTCTCTTCTTATTTTGCCTTTTCTATGTTTTTCTTTCTTTCTGTCTTAGTGTTAACAATACTTGTTAGTCTTGCATTTTTTTTTTTTTTTGAGACAGAGCCTCAAGCTGTCACCCTGGATAGAGTGCTGTGGCATCACAGCTCACAGCAACCTCCAATTCCTCGGCTAAGAGAGGCTCCTGCCTCTGCCTCCCAAGTAGCTGGGACTACAGGCACCTGCCACAACGCCCGGCCATTTTTTTGGTTGCAGTTGTCATTGTTGTTTGGCGGGCCCGGGCTGGATTTGAACCCGCCAACTCAGGTGTACGTGGCTGGTGCTTTAGCGCCACAGCAACCTCCAATTCGTGGGCTCAAGCGAGTCTCCTGCCTCTGCCTCCCAAGTAGCTGGGATTACAGGCACCCGCCACAACTCCCAGCCATTTTTTGGTTGCAGCTGTCATTGTTGTTTGGTGGGCCCGGGCTGGATTTGAACCTGCCAGTTCAGGTGTATGTGGCTGGCGCCTTAGCCCGTAGAGCCACAGGCGCCGAGCCAGTCTTGCATCTTTAGAAACTAAAATCTGCTGTTAATACATAAAAGTTCTCCCATGTAGCTCTTGGGAGAAGTCACTTTCCGCACAGCTATCTTTGTCCCCTCTTCTTCCAGCCCAGATGGGGGTGGGTAGAATGTGAGTGTCCCAACTTCCAGAGCCATTGCTTTTTGCAGTGACTCTCTGACTAGCCTGGACACATTCATGAAAATGACCTCGAGTGTAGGCAGCCAAACACAAGGACTCTCTGTCTTTCCCGTGTTCCTAAAAGGTCTAGGCAGCTTCTAACAAGGGCAAGACTCAACCTCAGATAGTATCAAAGGGGGGCGTATGACCCATCAATCTCGTGCTCCCAAGAAGGAGCACAAAAAATAATCATGAACTTGATTTAAAACTGTGGTAGTCATTGAGATGATTGTAGAAATCATAATACAGGTAGTCACCAATTGACACACAGACAGATTTTATATACAGTAAAACCGCTGGAGGTCACCCACCCAAGAGACTGTAACAAACTGGGCAATATACCGAAGTGGTAACATGAGGAACTAGGACTACTCTGTCAATATACGTTGATATGTGTGGATATATCCACGTGTCTGGTCTATAAAAATTAGGTCAAATTAGGTCAAATTGAAGAGGTGGTCAAGGTAGGGGGGTGGTCAACGATGGAGGTTTTACTGTGTATATATAAAACTCAAAACATAATTTCCCCTAGAGACAATGTTCCAGTAGTGGTTATTTAGATTTCCAGTTAGCTAACAAAATCCCGCTCAACATATAAGACAGTTAAAATTTATAGACGTAGGAAATAATTTTATTGGAAACTACAGAATTGTTTTGAGAAAAACTATGTTCCCTCAATGAAAACTGTAAAACTCAAGATAAGAGGAACATTTCTCCCCTGTTCTCTTTACTGCAGTTTCAGGAACAAAAAAAGACTCTGTTCACATCAGGAACAGTGTCCTGGAGCAGCTGTTCTACCTGTGGTGTGTGTTGAGTGACGCCTGAATGGTGATGGGAGCCCAGCCTGGGTCTGGCGTAGGGAGAACTTGACAGAAGGGGAGTCTTCTAACGCCGGAGCTAAAGAATGAAGTTCTGGTTTTTTCAGCCGCAAGAAGGGAGCCCCCTGACTTGAGGTCAAGAAGAGAACACCCTTCCCACCTCCTGGCACCATGGTAACCATTGGTGTGTCAGGAGCATTTTAGTACAGAGGCTGCTCGGGCACCACCAGCACAGATGAAGTCCATTGTTAAAAGAGCTACTCTCCAAGTCTTTCCCCCCTTTCCACATTGTTCAAGCAGGTCACTAATCTCTGTGTTGACATTCCCCCCACCCCCTCTTTAGGTGAAAAGCATGGCCCAGTATGTACATAACATGGACAAACGGGACAGTTTTCGGAGGACTCGCTTCTCTGACCGGTTCAAAGACGACATAACGACTATTGTTAATGTGGTCACCTCGGAGATTGCAGCCCTTTTAGTAAAACCTCAGAAGGTAACTGTGGGTTTTACGCTCTACTTTCTAAATTGTTTACCTGGAATATGTGTTACTTTCATAATCAGAGAAAAATGAGCCTCATTCCAAAACAGTAACTAAAATGTAACTATGATGACGTTAAAGGCAGTATGTTATACTGGACCAGACCCCGGGGTGGGACTGGAAAAATGTACAAAGAAATTGAAATATGGAACATAGTTTAAATTATTGTTTCAATATAGATACGAAAGAGGATATTCTTGCTCTTACCAAATACCTTGAATTATTATGGAGTAAATTGGTAATGATATTTATAACTACTCACAAAAGGTTTAAGAAGAAGGTCTGAGAGAGAAATAGAATGGTAAAACAAATATAGCAAAATGTCAAATAATGATGACTTTGATTAAAGGGTATTTAGTAGTCCTTTTACTAGTCTTTCACCTATGCTATAATTTTGAAATTGTTTCAGCCAGGTGCAGTGGCTCATGCCTGTAATCTCAGCATTTAGGAGGCCAAGGCAGGTGGGTTGCCTGAGCTCACAGGTTTGAGACTAGCCAGAGCCACAGTGAAACCTTGTCTTTAAATAAATAGTGGGGCCGGTGGCACCCATAGCTCAGTGAGTAGGGCGCCAGCCACATTTACAAAGGCTGGCAGGTTCGAACCTAGCCCGGGCCTGCCAAACAACAATGACAGCTACAACCAAAAAATAGCTGGGCATTGTGGCAGTTGCCTGTAGTCCCAGCTACTTGGGAGGCTGAACCAAGAGAATCACTTAAGTCCAAGAGTTTGAAGTTGCTGTGAGCTGTGACACCAGAGCACTCTACCAAGAGTGACATAGTGAGACTCTGTCTCAAAAAAAAAAAAAAAGAAAAGAAATTATTGCAAAATAAAATTGTAACAATACATAAAAAGAAACAAAACAAAATGTTAAAAGGTAACTAGAAAATTGAGGGAGCAGTATCTATTATTAATAATACCTTCATCATGTTTAAGAACTTTTATACTGCCAGGTACTGAGGAGATTTCATTCGGCTATTCCTCAAGGCAATGGTATTAGCAATGGTATCTTCATATTGTCAGGCATGAAAAGAAGGCACAGAGAGGTTGATACACTTTCTAAAAGTCACACAGTTACCAGCAAAACCAAGACTCTGGAACTGCCAAACCAGATATACAGTCTACCTAGCAGGGGGACCATGTGAGGGATGCTGAGAGCTTGAGGACTTCTCAGTGGCACTGTAGAAACCTCTTTACCAGGTCTACATGCAAGACAGTGACTGGTCAGCTTGACCTGAATTTGCAAAGTGTGCATCATAACAACAGGAAAATAGTTTCAAATCATATTTTCAATAATGTCAAAGGAAATCAATTTGTCATTCTGAGAATAAAGAACAGAAACATGAAAAAGTGAATTGCTGATTGCTTTGAAGTGCTACAAAATTCTTCATAAATAATGAGTGAAAAATAATTAAAACATAAAATGAGGCTCAGAGAAGTGGCTCACACCTATAATCCTAGCACTATGGGAACCCAAGGTGAGAGGATCATTTGAGCTCAGGAGTTTGCATCCAGCCTGAGCAAGAACAAGACTCCATCTCTACTAAAAATGGAAAAATTAGCTGGGAGTTGTGGTGGGCTCCTATAGTCCCAGCTACTTGGGAAGATGAGGCAGGAAGATTGCTTGAACCCAGGAATTGAGGTTACTGTGAGCTAGGCTAACTCCATGGCACTCTAGGGTGGGCAGCAGAGTGACACTCTGTCTCTAAATAAATAAGCAAATACCAAATTAATTAATTTAATTAAAATAAAACCTAGCATTAATCCAGGAAGGAATTTGCCCTTACTGAGAATGCCTCTGACCTCTCTTAGGCTGGGAATGCTGCCAATTAAGAGGGGGAAAAATTCCTTAGGCAAAAACTGACTCTTTTATCCTGATCTAGATTTTCCGCAGTAATCCTTATAAATATATTGACTCGTTGAAGACAGTGAATATATTTTAAGTTAGTTTGCCCAAAAAGTATTTACCAAAAAAAAAGAAAAACCAGTTACCAGGATATCAAAAAATTTCAAGACCCAATCTTGGATAGAGAATGAGGCCAATTATATGTATACATAGAAATATTCATGTAGAAATATTCATGGAAAAAAAAGTGACCAGAAGGAAATGCACCTAAATATTTGCAGTACTGGGAGGCCAAGACAGGTAGATCACTTGAGCTGATGAGTTCAAGACCAGCCTGAGCAAGAGAGAGACTTTGTCCCTACTAAAAAAAAAAAAAAAGAAAGGAAAAAAAAAGAAAAACTAAGCCAAGGGGATTGCTTGAGCCCAAGAGTTTGAGGCTGTGAACTATGATGCCATTGCACTCTACCAAGGGCAGAAAGTGAGACTATCTCAAAAAAAAAAAAGTATTAACAGTACATAAAGAAATTACTTGGTTCAACTAATAGTCATGGCATCATTTAAAAGCTAAATTATATTTGCTATAATTTTGCTGACTCATCTTCCCAGCATCGCCCAGAGGGACAGTGGCTGAAATAAAGGACTTGCCTCTTCCAGCTTTCCCACTGGAGGCCTAGGAGTTCATGTCCAGGTTTTACCACAAAGTGATCTGGGTGTTTGTATGTTTGTTTTTAAGGAAAATGAACAGGCAGAAAAGATCAACATCAGCCTGGCTTTCTTCCTGTATGATCTTCTATCCCTCATGGATCGTGGCTTTGTGTTCAACCTCATCAAGCATTATTGCAACCAGGTGCGTGTTCCTCCAAGGCCACCATCTTGGAGGGTGGGGGTTGGGTATCTCGATGAAGCCCCTCTGCAGCTCCACACTGAGTCTTGGGGTGGGAAAGTGCCCAGGGCTGTAGCACCTTGGGGCAATGTAACTAACCAGGCTCTATCTTAACTGTAGGAAACAGCTTTTCTGTGAGGTTTTATGGGGTCTACACAGCAGGCAGGCACCAAAAGGCTAATGATCTGATTGTTTGGGCTATTTTTAAAATAATTGGATGTGTGAAAATTTAAGTTTGGTGTGAGCTGACCTGGGTATCAGTCTGAAGTGAAGAAATAAACAAGTCAAAGGCCAATACCCAGAGATAATGTTGGGCTCATTTGCATAAGACCGCCCCTCACACACACACCCCCCCCCAAAAAGATTAACTTTTCTACACAAAGTCCTGACAAGGAAGCAGAATGATAACAGAAGAATCCTTAGGCATCCTTGGTCCCAGAGCATCACCAATCCCAGGCATCCTCCTGACCTTAAAGTGAATTGTCCTTCCCAGGAGCCACCAGAATGGAGTCCCAGAGGGGTACTTCGCTCCTCCTGCCTTCCCTCTTAAGTGTTTAGATTCCAGGTCACTGGGTGCATTTCAAATACAAGTTCATCTGTTTTTAAAACTTTAAGTTGGATTTACAGAAAAAGATACCAGAACACTGCTGTAGGCCCGGGGTTTGCTACTCCCACACAGGCAGCTTTCAGTCCCAAAAGGAAACAAGGCCATCCCAAGTAGATGTGTGCTTGCCCAGCAAAATGCACATTTTGGTTTTTCTCTTTCCTTTCTTTTCTCTGCCTCACAGGCTTTCTCTCTAAATTCTTTCCTTTTCTTTTAGCTTCCTGCTTACTTTCTTCCTCTCCCCTGTCTCAACCGTCTCCGGGGACCTGTGTTCTAACTCCAGCGATGCCATTAACCACTGTTCTGGGGAGTGTGAACCTGTGAGACATTTGTTTCCTAGTCTCCAAACAGGCAAAACTGGGTTAGATTTATCCACATCTTGACACTTCGATTCTATGCTCTACATCTGCAGGTGACATCCATGGATACTGCTTAACATGATTTGTGGCACTGAGGCTTAACAGGGCCACTGACCGCAGTTGATGGTGGTTTAATTCACTGGTCCCAGCTCTCTAGATACAGAATGAGCTTCAGACATGCCTGAGGCAAATCGTATTTTTCCAGAGTTTTTGGATTTTAGCATTTTGTATGCCCTTGTCCAAACATCCTGTTATGTTTTCTGCCACTTAAAAACTTTGGGGCAATGGCTATAACCTTAGTGTTTTATTAATAGTCATGAACAATAGACAAATCTACTTCTTCAGTTACTCTCAGTCACTTACAAAGTGCCACCAAGTTAACACCCATCCATGGGTAGGGCTATTGAGGCTGGCACTGTGGGTCTTCACCATTGGAAAAGATGTTCTGGGAATGCACTTTACCCCTCTTCTCTAAAACATAACTCAAATTATTTTTTAAGTTTCTGACATTAATGATGTCTCAAGACATCTATGAAAGATACCCATAATGGGGTCTTCTTTCAAGTGCAAATATCTTGTGCTTTTAAGTCCTGATAGCCAACCTAACCCATCAGCCCTTTGTGACAGACTGTAAGTGACGGGCATACCACCAACCATCAGTTCAGTTTGCTAATGGTCCCACTGGTCCAAAGTCAGCTGGAAGTACATATTGAAAGGGTATGTGTGGCTCGGTGCCTGTGGCTCAACGGGCTAAAGCACCAGGCACGTACACCTGAGCTGGCGGGTTTGAATCCAGCCCGGGCCCGCCAAACAACAATGACGGCTGCAACCAAAAAATGGCTGGGCGTTGTGGCGGCACTTGCAGTCCCAGCTACTTGGGAGGTGGAGGTAGGAGACTCGCTTGAGCCCAGGAATTGGGGGTTGGTGTGAGCTGTGATGCCACGGCACTCCGTCCAGGGTGACAGCTTGAGGCTCTGTCTCAAAAAAAAAAAAAAAGAAAGAAAAGAAAAGGTGTGTGCTCTGGTAACTTTCTTGCATGGAGGACATAAATTCATTTGTTTTAAGTAAATTTCTAACCATGGATTAATTCTATGGGCAAAATGCCTTGCGACCCAATGGCTTCTCCTCAAATGGCTGAAAATACGAGTTTATTTAATTTATATAGTTTAGAAAAATACTGTTCAACTGAGTGAAGAGGAAGCATGTCCATTTGCAGAATGAGATGCTTCCTACTCCTAGGCTGGGGTGGGAGGGTGTTTATGATGAAAACTGTAGGCTCCAGGTCCCCAGCACCCCCTTCTTCCCCTGCTTTGCCTCTAGAGGGGCTGCCTCGGAGTCTGGGTCTTTCAGTTGTTCAGCTTACCTGAGGGAAGCAAGAGGCTTCTTCCAGACAGTCACCTCTGCCTGCTTTTCATTCCTGTTTCATGGTTGCTTGGTGGGTTGGTTTGCTTGTTTTTTAAAACGTTTTCTTATAAGTCTTCCAGCTTTCTCTTCCTTCCTCTTCATTTCCTCTCTGTCATTTTCAGGTAAGCTCCTTGACTTTTTGCAGGTGGAACATACTCTCTTATGCGGTTTGATGCCTTCCCCTAGGGAACTGATTGGAGAACTTTCCAATGGTGCCTTTAATTGGAAACCACAAAAGAACACTTACTCGTAGCATTAAAGCCATCCAGTCGTGTTCTATTAGTTTCATGTGGCCCCGTGTGAGGTCAAGTCCTTTCATTTAGTTTCCCAGACACAGAAGAGTTTTTATAAAATTAATTATATTATGTTACACTGAAGGCATACCTCAAGATTATTTTCAGCACAGGCTTGCCATGGTATTATACTTCATAGGTTTGACAAGGTTGGGACAAGAATCCTCATTTTGGACAGCTATTAGGCTCAAATTATTAAGGGAAACAATAATGAATGGAAACTTATTGGGCCTCCCTGTAATGCAGAATTTGCCATCTACTGCTCTATCCCATTTATTTTTATTAATTTGATTGCCTTTTGGAGAGAAAGGATATTTTTGTGTCTGCCAACCTCAGCTCCATTTGCCATATAATAAATACTTTGTTCCTCTGTTTCCTTTTTTCCCAGCTGTCAGCCAAGCTCAATAACCTTCCAACACTCATTTCCATGAGGCTGGAGTTCCTGAGAATCCTCTGTAGCCATGAACATTACCTCAATCTGAACCTCTTTTTTATGAATGCGGATACTGCTCCAACATCTCCTTGTCCCTCCATATCTTCCCAGGTAATCAGCTGACAGAAAGAATTATTCAGGCTATTTCATGTAATTAGTTTAGTTGAATCATTTAGTTAATGATTTAGCTAAATCGTTAGTTTTATCAACCTTATAGGTTCATATATGTTATTAATTAGAAGAAAAATCAAACTACTCAAACCAGACCAAGTATGCTGTACAAATAGTTTACAGGCTCAGTAACTAATTTCTTTCTAGGCTTACTGATCCCTAATGAGGCCAAGGACAGCAAGGAATTTATAAGTACTATGAAAATTCAGAAAAGCATAGAAAAGTCTGAAATCTTCCCTTGTCTGATATTAGCCAACTATTATAGTATGTGAATACAAGATTTCATAGTCAAATAAGCTTTGAAGACTCTGTGTCAACCAGGTTTCTTTGGATTAGGCCATCTAAGAATCTTTAACTAGTTAATGTAAATTATAAATGCTCAGAAGTGTAAGAGTGGGGCAGCCCCTGAGGCTCAAGGAGTAGGGCGCCGGACCCATATGCCGGGGGTGGCGAGTTCAAACCCAGCTCTGGCCAAAAACTGCAAAAAAAAAAAGGAGTGGAAGAGGAAATGAGGAGGGGCATGTCATAAACGTGATTCCCAAAGAGATCTGACTGTGGAAACCCCACTCCCACTCCAGAGGTTGCTCAAAGGACTACTGTCCTCTAGAACAACTTTAAGGAAATGTTGTTTCATAGTCCCATTTCATTTATAGAGAACCCATAATTAGTTCAGAGCAGCAGGCAAAGTTATCATCATCAGGTGTTATTTTTCTGGCACATTCCTTAATACTAGCACAGAGGTGAAGGCTTGTCTTGAAAAAAAAATCATAGCCATTTATGCCAGATAACACGATCCAGATGTTAGCTACGTGACCATCTTAATGTGAACTGGGAAAGATCTGACTTACAGCTGCAATTCCAAACGTGTAAACTTTCTGAAGCATCCTGCCCAGCAGGTTCTGTCCTAAGACTACCCTGGGCTAACCTTGCCTTAGCTCCTCTGCCCACATGCCCCTCTGACGGCCCCAGGGAGTTACCAACGCCAGAGGCCTGGCTTACAGAGCAGTGAAGACTTCCAGAGATGCTTTAGATGCTCTAATTGAAATATAAAGTGTGCTCCCAGGGTAAAAACACAGGACAAGAATTATTATACCTAGGACTGGTAAATCTGACACTTCCCCGCCCAACACCACTTCTAGTACCAGGCTGGCAAAATCCATATGTTTGTAAGACATATTCAGAAGTGTAGCTGAGTAACAGGGGCCTTAGACAAAGGGGGCTGTTGGTTCTAGAGGAGTTGTCTGCTCACAGCCACAGGATTAGAGGGAGTTCTTTTTTCCCTATGCAGACTTTATTCTAGGATTTTAATCTTCAGCTTCAGGTGCATGAGTGATACTCATTTCTCAACAGACCAAGTGCTTTACTTTCATGTTTTCACTTGGCAGTCCTACCTGTAGGAGTGGGAAAGTGATGTAACCCCTGTGCCTCGGTTTCCTTATCTGTCACAGGGGATACTAGCAGGGCCTATCTCACAAAGCCTGGCTGGAGCAAGGGCTCAATAGGTCCTAGCCACTGCTCTTTTAATCTCACTTGTTCCTAAAACTGCTCTTTGCATTCCTGTAGAACTCAAGTTCCTGCTCCAGTTTCCAGGACCCGAAGATCGCCGGCATGTTTGACCTGACCCCGGAGTTCCGCCAGCAGCACTTCCTCACCGGGCTTCTCTTTACAGAGCTGGCTGCTGCCTTGGATGCGGAAGGGGAAGGGTATGTTTCTGACTTTTAAAATGAAACATGAAGCCGAAAAAAGAAAATGCTCCTTAAAAAAAAAAAAAGAAAAGCTTGCCACCTGAATTCCAAAGCTTGACAAAAATACTCTACCAGCATCATTTCTGAGAAGCAGAAGCATCCTTGAGAAAATGGTGCCCATGGGAATGCAAAAAGATGAGGGGAAAGAATCCCCAAATGACCTATTTTTTACTCACTTGTTCAGTGAGGGGAATTACCAGCTCTACTAGAGCAAGCTTCCCAGAGATGCTTTGGTGAACTCCCAGGAACAAAGCTATTTTTAACAAAGGTGACAGCCCTCAGAGGCAACAGCAAGATGCTTCTTTTTTTTTTTTTTTTTGAGACAGAACCTCAAGCTGTCACCCTGGATAGAGTACTGTGGCATCACAGCTCACAGCAACCTCCAATTCGTGGGCTCAAGCGAGTCTCCTGCCTCCGCCTCCCAAGTAGCTAGGACTACAGGCGCCTGCCACAACACCCGGCCACTTTTTTGGTTGCAGCCACCATTGCTGTTTGGCAGGCCCAGGCTGGATTCGAACCCGCCAGCTCAGGTGTATGTGACTGGCGCCTTAGCCCGCTGAGCCACAGGCGCCAAGCCTGCAAGATGCTTCTTGGTTCAATGCTAACAAAGGAACAAAGGAAGTAATGGTTGAGAACAATTGCCTGATGTCCAGATCAGGTTTCTTGCAGACAGGCCAGAAGGGTACCACAAGTCCAGCGTTTATGAATCTCTTTCCCTCTTACCGCTCTGATCTCTCAGGGGCCTGTGTCAGTATATAGCCTAGAAGTCTATGGACAGAGATGGAGATAGACCACCCCCTCTTCCTTCCTTCCTTCTCTCCCTATGCTCCGTGAGCCCTAGAATCAGAAAATCGCAACCTACGTGATTGGATTGAAAGAGGCAATGCCTTCCAAAATATTATAGATTCCATTCAATAGTTACTGAATGTTATAGATTCCATTCAGTGGTTACTGAATGTTTCCATGGGAAACACAGTTGAATGTTAGAGCATAGCACAGATATATAAATGCACAAAACAGACAAATCTCCTGCCTCCCTATAGCTCACCATTCTGGAACTCAAGAGTCAAAGCTCCTTATGATTGGAAAATAATTAAGATCGATTCTTCTGGTGTTCAGATTAGGGACATAGAATTGAAAGAACTTGCCCAAAAATTACATCGCAGGACCAAATAAATCTAGAGCCATGGTCTTCTGAATCCCTTCCCAGGACTCATTCTCCCATATCAAGCCCTCTCCCCCTCTGCAGAACCTACTTTGATGACTCCCATTGCAAAATAAGTTTCTGGAATAAAGTATACTAATTAATGGTAGCATTGCTGTATATACCAGATTTTTGTACAATTGGAAGTTCTCAAGTTCTTTCAACGTGCTTACAACTTAGGAAACAAGATATCCCTGCATGAAACAATTACAGGAGCCCAAGTTTGTGTAACTGAAATAACAAGTGTGTCCCAGGCTCTTTGCACATCGCCTGAGCCTCTGTCTCCTTATAGGTCAGTGTGGAAAATCTCATGTCCTTATCTCTAAACTCTGCCTCTTGCCAGATATCCAGGTTCTGAGTATATGCTTAGAAAGCTTCATTTTCCATGGCTTCAATTCCATCTTTTCTCAACCCTAACTAAATCTCTCCCAGTTTTCCCAATGGAATTGTCTACCCTATAATTAACACAAATTTCCATAGCAACAACAGTAAAAAAAAAAAAAGTGCACTGGGGCAGCACCTGTGGCTCATCGAGTAGGGCGCTGGCCTCATATACCGAAGGTGGCGGGTTCAAACCCGGCCTTGGCAGAACTGCAAAAAACAAAACAGCTGGGCATTGTGGCGGGCGCCTGTAATCCCGGCTACTCGGGAGGCTGAGGCAAGAGAATCGCCTAAGCCCAGGAGTTGGAGGTTGCTGTGAGCTGTGTGACTCCACGGCACTCTACCGAGGGCGATAAAGTGAGACTCTGTCTCTACAAAAAAAAAAAAAGTGCACTGACACATATGCTGAGAAGATGAGGAGAAGAAAGTCTAAACATAAAGAAAATTACCTTCATAGAAAAACATCCACACACATTTTCTTAATTGTTCTTTAATAGCATTGCTTTAAGTGATTTCTGAAAATAATCTTTGGTATTTACATTAGCATAGTTTCTATTTTCTGTTTTCATTCCAGCTTGAAACAGCTCTGACATCTGTTTTTGTTGCTATTATTTTACTAGCAACAGGGTGGAATACATTTAAGGATCATCATGTAATTATGTTTAATCAGGTAGATACATTCTTCAAACACACACACACACATACACTTACACTTAATACCTTTTCTACCCCCCAGAGAGTAACTAATTAACAGTGTGACTCCTTTGGCAACACAATAATCCCCGATTACTGTGTTCTAAGTTACTCTCCTGGAAAGCCATCAGAATTACTGCCAGTCACCATGCAGGCTAAACCCTCAGAAAAATTTCTCCCTCTAACAATACTTTTTATTGATCAGCACTTCCCTTTGCTACCAAGACAATAAATAGACTCACCAACACCTGCCCATCTGGGGGAAAAGGGCCAGTAGGACATATCTCTGTACCTGGACCCCTGTAAGGAGCTGAGCCTTCAGTTTTGTGGGTCTCCCTGACACCCCCACACCTGGGTGATTCCAAGCATTGGAGAATTGTCTAGTATCTTTGTGCTAAGCTAGAAAATTGCAGTACCCTATTCAAAACACAACCCACTGTCAGGACACCAAGCTTGCAGTCAGAATGAGAATAACTTTTGAAATGTAATTTCCAATTATTTTATTTTAGCCATAGTGTACAAATCTGATTCATTTAAAATTTTCATTAATATTTTCCATATAACCTAGATTCCGATGTATCCTTGTTTTGAAACAAAAAGGTATATTGAAAAAAGAATAGCATCTATAGCTGCGTTTCAGATACTCTTATTCAATGCTACATTTTATTTTATTTACTTTTTACTAAACCATAATTTATAAGCAATAAAGCAATAAGTATAAAGAGCAATTAATTTTTACCTATGGGTAATTACCAGCCAGACAAAGATAAAGGATATTTCTAACACCCCAAGACATTCCTCGTGTTATTGTTCCCCTCAGTCGTATTTCCCCCACATTCACCATTATTCTTTTACCACCAGAGATTGGCACTGCCTGTTACAGAATTTCATATTATTTTGCTGAGATCCTTCAGTGTGGTTGCTTATAGTTAATATTTTTTCTTTCCACTCATATTTTTCTTTCAATTTTATGTAGTATTCCTTTGTGTAAATACACAACAATTTGTCTACTATAAA
The DNA here is from genome assembly GCA_963573935.1 of Arctocebus calabarensis. Taxonomy (NCBI): domain Eukaryota; kingdom Metazoa; phylum Chordata; class Mammalia; order Primates; family Lorisidae; genus Arctocebus; species Arctocebus calabarensis. Next base: position 41,154 of record CAUYON010180735.1, read on the forward strand.
TAGACATTTGGGTAAATGTCAAAAGAATACTGACCAAGGAAAGGAAGAGCAAATGCAAAATGCAAAGCAAGCAGAGGATAGGAAATAAAAATGGATTACAGACAAAATACATGAAACAGAAAGTAAAAGAAATAGGGAACAAATCAGCCAAACCAAAAGTAGTTATTTGAAAGTATCAACAAATCTTTAGCTAGACTAACCATGCAAAGAGGAAGAAGGCTCAAATTACTAAAATCAGGACTGAAGGAGGGGACTACAAACCTTACAGAAATAAAAAGGATTATAAAAGAATACTATGAATAGATTAAATAGACAAATTCCTTAAAAAGATACAACTACTAAAACTGACTCCAAAAATAAATAGAAAATCTGAATAAATCAATAACAAGTGAAGAGATTGAGTTAGTAGTCAAAATACTTTTCACAAAGAAGAGCCTAGGACTCAGGGCTTTAACGGCGAATTCTACCAAATACACTAGAACCTCCATAATTGACTACCACAAGTTGACCTAATTTTCTTAGACCAGACATGCACCATATGTACATATCAGTACAGGTGGTCTAGTTCCTCATGCTGACCACCTCCATCTGTTGACCAGTTTGTTATAGTCCCATGGGAGTTCAACTTACAGCGGTTCTACTGTATTTTCAAATTAATTTAAATTAATTCCAATTCTTTACCACCAAAAAACTCTTCCTGACTGATTCTAAGAATCCAGCATTATTCTGATAATAAAACCAGACAAAGACATCACAATCAAATTACAGAGCAATATCTGATGAATATGGAAATAAAATCCTCCTCAAGTAGATCTATAGATAAAATGTAGTTCCTCTCACAATCACAGCTGGCTGGCTTCTTGCAGGAATTAACAAGCTGATCCTAAAATTCTTGTGGAAATTCAAGGGACCCAATATAGCCAAAGCTATCTTGAAAAAAAGAACAACACCGGAGGACCCACACTTCCTAATTTCCAAACTTACTACAAAGCAGAAGTGGTCAAGACTATGTGGTTCTGTCATAAGGACAGACATATAGATGAAAGAAATTGAATTAAGAGTCCAGAAATATCTCCTAATACTTATAATCAATGTATTTTTGACAAGGGTACCAAAACAGTTCAATGGGAAAAAAAATCATGTTTGAAATAAATTATGCAGAGACAACCAGATATCCACATTCAAAAGAATGAAGTTGGACCCCTATCTTGTACAATATACAAAAATTAACTGAAAGAGGCTCGGCGCCTGTGGCTCAATGGGCTAAGGCGCCAGCCCTGTACACTGGAGCTGGTGGGTTGGAATCTAGCCTGGGCCCGCTGCAACCAAAAAATGGCCAGGCATTGTGGTGGGCACCTGTAGTCCCAGCTACTTGGGAGGCAGAGGCAGGAGACTCGCTTGAGCTCAGGAATTGGAGGTTGCTGTGAGCTGTGATGCCATAGCACTCTATCCAGGGTGACAGCTTGAGGCTCTGTCTCAAAAAAAAAAAAAAAAAAAAAATTAACTGAAAGAGACCATAAACCTAAATGTAAAAGCTAAAACTGTATAACTCTTAGATAAAATCACATACATAATCATCATGAACTTAGATGAGGCAGTGGTTTCTTAGATGTGACCCCAAAAGTATGAGCAACAAAAGAAAATATATATAAATTGAACATCATTAAAATTGAAACTCTGATTCATAGGACATCATCAAGAAAATAAAAAGGCAATCCACAGAATGGGAGAAAAATTTGCAAATCAAAAGTTTAACAAGGAACTTGAATGTGGAATACATATAAAAAAAATCTTAACAACTCAAACACAACTCAACAGTGAGAACAATCCAAAAATTCATGAATTGATGAATGGACAAATAAAATGTACATCCATACCTTGGAATATTATTCAGCAATAAAGAGGAAGTACTGAGCACAACACTATGAACTTAAAAATAAGTGGATAGAGCTGCAGGATTAGAACATAGGCAGTCTGTTTCTGGACTCTGTGTGTTTCTACCCTATTTTGTTTGGTTTTCACATTGTCACCTCATTGTTTAGAAGCATCCTGATCAATCTCTACTGTGTAAGAGCATTTGGTCTGTCTCCTCTCACTCTGACTTTCTGTGTTGCGCCAACAGAATCAGCAAAGTGCAAAAAAAAGCTGTCAGTGCCATCCACAGCCTGCTAAGTTCTCATGACCTGGACCCTCGTTGTGTCAAATCAGAGGTGAAGGTCAAGATTGCTGCCCTTTACCTGCCTTTGGTTGGCATCATTTTGGATGCTTTGCCACAGCTCTATGACTTTACAGGTAAGGAGCCCTTGTGTTTCCCACCTCAGATTGATGGAGCCCCCTGCCAAATGCCCAACAGAATGAGGTCTCTGTCATTAGTTCTGATGCTAATATGCTTATATGAGCAACTCTTCACACCAGGGGTCACCAAACCTTTTTAACATGGCAGGGGTCGGGGGGCGGGGGGGAAGACATAGAGTCCTGTGTATGTTTTCTTTTTAGGAATTACTTATGTGTTCATTTGTCAATTCACTGATCTGCTAGTATATGATGAACTTTATAAACCCATACATGACAGAGGATGAAAAATAACAGAATTACTCATTTTGGAGATTACTACTATAACACCTTGAAATAAAGGCATTTCTTCTCTTTTCTTTTATGGTGAAGCGAAGAAGCAGTCTCAAATGAAGCCTAACAATTGTTCTTTGCAAAAAGAATAAAACATGGTATCTGTTAGTGTTAGGAAATTCTGCCATAGCAATCTCCTGCTGAGCAGCAAGAAAGGATAAGTTATCTTAAAATTAACTTGAATAATTAATTTCTAGTCCAATCTTGCACTGGGAATTTTGTCTCTAAAATGCTCAGCACAAAATTGGACTAGAAATTTTTTTTTTTTAACAACTGAACAGTTTATTAAGAATTAAACAGGCTCAGAGCCTGTGGCTCAACAGGCTAAGGCGCCAGCCATGTACACCTGAGCTGGCGGGTTTGAATCCAGCCTGGGCCTGCCAAACAACAATGACGGCTGCAACCAGAAAATGGCCAGGCATTGTGGTGGGCGCCAGTAGTCCCAGCTACTTGGGAGGCAGAGGCAAGAAACTCACTTGAGCCCAGGAATTGGAGGTTGCTGTGAGCTGTGATGCCACAGGAATCTATCCAGGGTGACAGCTTGAGGCTCTTTCTCAAAAAAAAAGAATTAAACAAAGGTATGATGTGATACAGTACAAGCAAGACACTCAAGATAGGTATAATAGTACTACTCACACAAAAACTTTTTTTTTTCCTCACACAAAAACTTAAATTTCACCTCAAAAAAAATCACAAGACAAAAGAGAAAGCAATTTCACTGTTATAAAATAAGATATTTCATGCAAAGTATTAACTCTGACCCCCCCCCGAAGCCCAACCTCCCAACAAACAAAAAACTATCTGGGAATACTGCTATGCTAACATATTAACCACAGTATAATCATTCCTATGAAAAC
>CAUYON010180739.1:0-21798 GCA_963573935.1 Arctocebus calabarensis
GGCTGTGGGTCCCTGAGAACCGAGTGAGGCAGAGGCCTGGCTCTGAGGACCCGGTTTGTTCATTTACTAGTCCTGTGACTTTGGGCTTAAGCAATTCTCTTGCCTCAGCCTCCAGGTAGCTGGGAGTACAGGTGCCCGCCACAATGCCCGGCTATTGACAACAATTTTTTTTTTTTTGAGACAGAGCCTCAAGCTGTTGCCCTGGATAGAGTGCCGTGGCATCACAGCTCACAGCAACCTGCAACTCCTGGCTCAAGCAATTCTCCTGCCTTCACCTCCCAAGTAGCTGGGACTACAGGCACCCGCCACACACTTAGCTATTTTTTGGTTGCAGCTGTCATTGTTTGGCGGGTCCAGGCTGGATTCAAACGGACCAGCTCAGTGTAGGTGACTGGCCGCTTAGCCTCTTGAGCCACAGGAGTCGAGCCCAATGACAATTTTTTTAAGTGACAATATTGGCCATTCTGTTCTCCTTAAAGAAGTATAATTTTGGGCTCTGCGCCTGTGGCTCAATGGGCTAAGGCACCAGCCACGTACACCTGAGCTGGTGGGTTCGAATCCAGCTCGGCCACCAAACAATGACGGCTGCAACCAAAGAATAGCCGGGTGTTGTGGTGAGTGCCTGTAATCCCAGCTAATTGGGAGGCGGAGTCAGGAGAATCACTTGAGCCCAGGAGTTGTAGGTTGCTGTGAGCTGTGATGCCACAGCACTCTATCCAGGGTGACAGCTTAAGGCTCTGTCTCAAAAAAAAAAAAAAAAGAAATATAATTTTGAAATGTCTAAACCATGTCAAGCCATCTTTTCACCATGACAAGATAGTCTTTTTTAACACTATTAACTGAAGAGGAGTGGGTACCCGTAACAGATTTTTTAAGAATAGAAAACAAAAAGAAGTCAGAAGGAGCCAAATGAGGAGAGCGAAGTGGATGTCTAGTGATTTCTCATTAAAGCATTAGCAAAATAGTCTTCGTTGGATGAGAGAAATGACCAGGAGCAATCTGTGGTGGTGAAGGATTCTCTGGTGGAGCTTTCCTAGGCATTTTTCTGGGAAAGCTTTGGTAACTTTCCTGAAACTCTCTCTTGATGAACAGATGTTATCATTCTTTGGTTGTCCAGAAAACGTCAACAAGCAAAATAATTGCCTTGAGCATTCCAAAAAAGTATAGCTATGACCATTGCACTTGAACGGTCCATTTTGCTTTGACGGGACCACTTCCACCTCTTGGTAGCCATTGCTTTGACTGTGCTTTGTCTTTGTGACCATACCGGTAAAGACGTGTTCCGTCTCCTGTTACAGTTCTTTAAAGAAATGCTTCAGGACCTTGATCTCACGTGTTTGAAATTTCTGTCGAATGCTCTGCTCTTGTTTGCACCTATCTGGGCATGACAGTTTTGGCCTGACTTTATTTTTAGTCAGAATTGTGCAAGCTGAAACAGCTAAGGGGCCGATGGTGTTGGCTGTTGTTTCTGCTGTTAATCATTATTCCTCTTCAACCAGAGCCCTGAGAGGACTAATTTTTCCTGCAAATTGGTATGGATGAGGTGCTGCTGCCGGCTTCATCTACAGCACCCTGTCTTTCCTTCTCAAAGTGAGTTATCCATTTATAAAGTCCTGGTTCTCTGGGAGCTTTGTCCCCATGAACTTCTCATGAAGCCTCAGTAATTTCACCTTTCTTCCACCCAAACTTCATCATAAATTTGATGATTTTTTTCTTGTTTCAGTGTTAGCAGAATTCATGTTGCTTTGATAGGGATTCTTTCCCTTCTTAGTGCCTCAGACTAGATCCTGTATAGGCACCTTACAAAAAGTTAGTAAAAGTTTATTTTCATGCAAAAAAAAAAAAAAGAAAGAAATCCATTCAGAGTATTTCACAATACACATTTTCCATGAACTTTTTCAAGTTTCCTCATTATATCTGATCAGATCATCTTTTCACTACACTTCCCCACACCTGGTTCTTTCTAGCTTTGTTTACTCCTCTCTATAAAGGAGAAAACCTTTCTAGCATACCTCTCGAGATGCTTGCAAATCTTATAGTCACAGAATAGTCCTCTACCCCCTGTTGCAATACTCCCTTTTTCCCCTTGCAAAAATTCTTCTGAATAAAGTACTTTCTTAATAAGTCAGATTTGTTTGTTTCCTTGGAAATGAGGTCTTGCTTTGTCACTTAGGCTGGAGTGCAGTGGTCCAATCATAGCTTATTGGAACCTCAAACTCCTGGGCTCAAATAGTCCACCTGCCTCAGCGTCTCCTCACCTGGGCCTACAGGTGCATTCCATCAAGCCCAGCTAATTTTGTTTTATTATATTTTTGGAGAGATGGATTCTCACTATGTTGCCCAGGCTGTTCCCAAGTGATCCTCCAGCCTCAGCCCCCCAAAGTTCTGGGATTATAGGCGTGAGTCACCAGGTCCAGCCATAATGAACAGAAAGGTATTGAGTCATGGTTCTGCAGGATGAAAAAGTCCAAGATCCAGGCAGGGGCCAGCACCTGGCCAGGAGCTTCTTGCTGTGTTACCTTGTGGTGGAAGAGTGAAGTGGATGAGAGAGAGCAAGAGAGTGCAGGGGTGGCCTCAAATCCTTTTCAAAGTGGCATTAAACCATTCATGGGAGTGAAGCTATCCTTTCCTAAACACCTCGCATGAGTCCTCACTTCCCAACACCATTGCTGGAACTACAGGTGCCCGCCACAGGCCCCGGATATTTTTCTGTTTTGCAGTTTGGCCAAGGCCGGGTTTGAACCTGCCACCTTCGGTATGTGGGTCTGGTGCCCTACTTGATGAGCCACAGGCGCTGCCCTAAAAAGCAAATTTTAAAACACCATGTAGACTATGGTCTTATGGTCTTAAAAATATATTTGCACGCACGAAGGAAAACTCAGAAGATTCGGCACCTGTTAACAGTGGTAGATCCTTGGGGAGTGAAACTTGGGAGAAGTTTTTTTATTTATTTCTCAAAAATGGACAAGAATTACTTTGTATACATGTCTGTTTCTCCTTTTTAAAATTAACATTTCAAAGAAAAATCCACTATCTTAGTCTGTTCTGGATACCATAGCAACATTCCTTAGACCAGGTGGCTTAAACAATGAAAATTTATTTGTTTATAATTCTGGAAGCTGGAAAGTCCAACCCGAGGTTGTGTCAGGGTTTAGTTCAGAGGGAGGCTCTCCTTTTGGCTTGCCAATGGCTGCCTGCTCCCTGCGTCCTCATGGGGCATTTCTTTGGTGTGCACAAGGAGAGAGGGAGGTGTCCAGTCTACTGGTGTCCCTCTTATAAACAACACTAATCCTACTGAATCAGGGCCCTACCCATATGACCTCATATAAATTTATTTATTTTCTTACTCTAAATATAACCGCACTGGGGTTAGCATTTCAGTGTATGAATTTTGTGGGAGACACATCCATTCAGCTCATGCTTTGCTTATGGTAGAGGCTACACGAATTTAAATAATGTAAATGAGTGTATAGGCGGTGAAACTGGCCCGCTTTCCCTTCGTATCCGCACGCCAGAGACAATACTGCCCCGGTTTCCTGTACGTCCGTGGGGAGGAACACACGCACAGGTGCAGAGCTGCGTGCAGGCTGTTTGAATGGGGTCGCACACTCCATATTTCTTCAGAGTTTTGCTCTTTCACTCTGCGACGAGTCCTATACAACTTTTCAAGTCAGTTTACACAGATCTGTTTACTACCTTTAATAGCCACTTAGATATTTTTGTTAATATCATCAGTTGGTGAAGGACTTTTAGTTAATTCTCATTATTTTGTCTGTATTACGTTTAAAATATCTTTAAGCAAAGGCAAAAATCAGATAGCGTAGCACAAGCCTAGTTTTTAACAAATAAAATATTGACATTTAAGCAAAGCTAGAAGGAAACCGCTCACAATGTAAACAGTGCTTATTTCTGAACGATGGATACCTAGATAATTATGTAATTTTTCTGCCTCACACTTGGTAAGGTTTTTCCTCATTCTCCACAGTCTTGTGTCAGAACTCGGGAGAGTTCTGTTCCGTATCTCTGCTACAAAAAGGACAAAGCTTCAACCAGTTTAGCTGTAAACAACCACCATTACATTACACCTTCATCATTATTGCTTTGTAACAATAAAGCAGTAGCTTCTTTCTGGAAAAATTGTGTGTCAAGGAGAATGTATGTGGGATTTGTATTGAAAGACTTCGGTTTTAAACCTAGTTGAACTGTGTGACTTGAAAAAATTAGCTTTACTTTTCTTAACTCAGTTTCCTCAGCTGCTAAACAGAGATCACGAGAGCAGCGCTGAGAAGCGTGAAGGGCCTATTTGCTGGGTCTGTAAACAACAATGTTGCTACAACCATTTATTTCTCACGTATTTGTGCCAATGACGAGTAGAATCTATCCTCTGTGGCATGCCCTTCTAACCCTCCTCTTAAGGTGTGTGAAATACAAAAGAAATATATTAGCGCTCTCTGCAGACAATTCACCCAATGGGTGAACTCAGCCCTGTGATTTTTCTCTTTTAATTTGTTTTCATTCTGTGCACACTTGCCTTTTTTCTGCATTCAAGCAGTCTAAAATTTATTTTGAAGGGAAGAATATTGCTAACTCCAGACTGTTTTTCTTTTTCTCTTTTTTGGAGACAGAATCTCCCTCTATCACCCTGGGTAGACTCATGGGCTCAAGAGATCGTCTTACCTCAGCGTTCTGAGTAGCTGATACTATAGGCGTCCACCACCAGTTTGTTTTTCTATTTTTAGTAAAGACAGGGTCCTGCTTTTGCTCAGGCTGGTCTCAAACTCGTGAGCTCAGGTGATCCACCCACCTTGGCCTCCCAGACTGCTAGAATTATAGGTATGAGCCATCGTACCCGGCCCAGGCTATTTTTCAAGATTTTATAAGCTATTAACACAAGTCAAAAAATAAAAAAACAGGCTCAGCACCCACAGCACGGTGGTTATGGCACGGGCCGCATGCACTGAGGCTGGCGGGTTTGAGCCCCACCGGGGCCAGCTAAACAATGACAACAATAACAAAACAAAAATAGCCGGTATTGTGGCAGGCACCTGCAGTCTCGGCTACTTGGGAGGCTGAGGCAAGAGAATCGCTTAAGCCCAAGAGTTTGAGGTTGCTGTGAGCTGTGATGCCACAGCACTCTCCTGAGGGCGACATAGTGAGACTCTGTCTAAATATATATGTATATACATGGGTATGAACAAAACAAAACAACCCCCCTAGAAAATCTTTCATATTTTCTCCCCTCCTCTCTACTAAACCATGTGCATAACTAGGTCTACGCTGTAAATTTATATCTTTGCTGTTTTATATATAGGGTCTTATGTGCACACAGACACACAAACACACCATCCTTAGTTCTGACTGTGTGTATACATTTTTATTTTGTGCCAAAAGCAGTATCGCCTTGCAGGTGTATGAGTTGGTGTAACTGATGCTGAGGTGGCTGGACTAAACGCACAGGAGCATTTTTGGCTTCCCACAATCCTAAACCTCCTTCCCTCTCTCCACGTAGCTTTCCTCCCTACAAGGTTGTCCTTGGCAGGCCTCACTGAGATCTTTCTCCCAAGATTTGCCAGTGGTTTTATCAGGGCCAAGTTCCACCTGGAGAGTAGATAGCGCAGGAATCTGCTCATACTTTTTTAGGTATTGTGTTTGTCATTTTCTTTTCTTACTTCTTCTGCTCTCAGAGAGACCATAAAATGGGCTTATTTTTACAAATAATTTGAGTATTTGTTTGCAATTCTTTGTCCTAGTCTGTGGTTTTGTGTATAATCAAGCAACTTGGGGTTCAAGTTGTGGGAGGTGGACTTGCTGTAATGCTCATTCATTTCTTGCCCCCTGCCCCCGAAGCCAGGCAGTGAATTGACTACAAAATATTTCTAAAATAAGTTATTTATGCTACAATTTAAGGCTTATGTCATTTTGTTCTCTGAGGGTATCCAGAGCCATTATTTGTGCTCACAGTTCTACTGATTAAGCCAATAATTGAAAAATAATAACATCCAAATGGATTTCAGGATCTAAAGTGGTACTTGTCTTTGGGAACTAACAGATATTTCTCCTCTAGGAAGCAGGTAGTTGAGAAAACACAGCACAAATGGCTTTAGCCATTTTTTTCCCAGAAGTCATCCTGTATCCTCCAAGATTACTTGCAGAGAAGGGCTGAAAAGGGAGTGTGTTAGTCCTACAGAGTGGAGCGCATGAGGGGGTACTTGCCGGCACTCCACCAACTCGTGCTCAGCCTGACTTGCCAGGCCTTAAAGAATACATAGATAGTAGCTAAGCTCCGACTTATTGCTATTTCCAGGTTGACTATGACAATCTGTTTTTCCCAACTAGTCTTCAGTCCCTGAGCAGAAAGTTAACGGCAGCGAGAGTGGAATGCCTTGGACAGCAGTGCTTCCTCCCTCCCACCAGTTGCTACTATTAAGGGGACAAATGCTCCTCTACCCTCTTCACGGTTCATTCCGTCATTGTCCTTGTGTCCCTGATAAGCTGAGTTGAGCAACAGTGATACAAAAATGAATGCACTTAGAATTTGTAAAGAAATGACAGTAGATATATCATGCTAAATAAGCAGCATAATGTTCCTCTAGTATTCTTTAAAACAATTTTTGATTCATTGTTGTTTCTATGTTTTATAGACTCCCTGAGGATGGAATGTTTTCCTTCCCTGCCATGTCCTTGGCCATGTCCTTGGCACGTTGTCAGCCCTTAATACATATTTTTAGAGTCATAACTGATATTGCCCCTTTACAGAGTTCAGGGTCTCAATAAGAAAGAGAATTTAATACTATGTGAAGTGACGGCTAGGTTCTTTTCAAAACGTCCAAGAAGGATCTTTAATTCCAATTCCTTATAAGTAGGAAACGTGTTTCTGTCTGTATGCACACTGGAAAGTAGCCCTGTGCTTCTCAGTCAAGGTGCTGACCCGAGACTTCTTTCTAACAAGGACACTTGGTTGAGGGGCCATCCAAACTTGGAGCTCTCTCCTCAGATGGCTAATAAGAGCGCCAAATAGGACCCGCTTGTCCACGTGGAACCAGGAAACACAAACTTTGGTTTAGGCATTTTCCTAAATGCGTTTCTCAAAATCATCTTTAAGAATTCACCTGCCCTGCAGTGAGAGCCCCACTCACAGAACAACCAGTGTACAAACTGGCCCACTGCGGCTGCCTCTGTGTGTTGCTTTGTACATGTCCTGCTTTGTACCAGAAAAGTCCTTTGAATGCCTGTCTGTGCCATAGTGGCTTTTTTGTGACAAGATGCAGAAGATCGGGAACAGGAAACTGGAATAGCAAAACAGATGCAAAACAGGAACTGGAATAGGAATTATTGTTGTTGTAGAAAACAACATGTATAAAGTGTTGGTTATATGAAAGCTGTAGTATGAAAAGTTAAAGAATGTAATTAACCCAATAAAATTCCTCCTTAAAATAAAATAAGATGAATAAGTGAGTAAATAGACAAAGTAATAGCTAATATAAAATCTATGTGTCTGGTGCAGTTACTGGATCTCAGGAATCATGTTCCTGTTCTTACCCCATGTAAACCACATGTTTACATGTTTTAAATGCTGTCTGGCTGTTTGTATTCCTGCATTGTCACGCACTTACACTATCACTATCGGAAGAACGACCCATGTTTTATAAATTTTACTGAAAAAGTAGGGAGGAAAATTTGGTTTGCAAAAATTGTTTCCCCCAATTCATTCAATATTTGTTCTTTTCTGTCTCTCTTTTTCTTTCTTTCTTTCTTTTTTTTTTTTTTTGTCAGTTATTAGTTTATCCCATTGCCATGAATGATGCTAGGCTCTGGGAATACACTAAGGCAGAAAGGGCAATGTTTAACCTGAAGATATAAGGGATTTTGCTACAAAAATTATATTAAAATAATGCTTGACTCACAAGAAATTTGGGGATTCTGATGTCAAAGCCCAGTTAACTGCTAGAAAGACAAAATTATGTTGTCCTTCTTAGCAAGCTCCTGCTTGACCAGGCTGATGTGCGCAAACCCTGTATCCAGCGAGCCAGATGGATTCTGGTCCCACTAAGGGTGTTTCTGCTAAGGCAACGTGTCAGGTCAGAGTAAGCGCCTGTTTACTCCTCTTTTTCCTTCAATGACTGCTTGACTTAACTAAATATGATCTGTGATTTTTCTCAGCAATTGCCATTTCCCACCATCAGAAACTGAAATAGATTGCTGAAAACAAATTTACTCTACTTTTGGGAAATATCAAAAAGAGTTGCTTGAAGAGTCTTAGATTTTATGTTTCTTTTCCTTGATGCGGTGCTTTTAATTTCTAATGTTTGTTTTTAATAAAAATAAAAACTGAACTCAGAGGAAAATCTACTATAACATGCCTTAATCATAAGAAAAGGTGAAATCATACAGGAGATATGAGGGAAATTATATTGTAAGGGAAGAAAAAACAATGCCACCCAAATACACATCGGAGTCAGAACATTCCAGCAATTTTTGCAGGCACATAAATACCTTGCTCCCTACTCCTCACTGCTAGAGGCATGGCTATAGTTGCTCAGCTGAGAAGGATTTGTTTTGCACAAATTTCTGGAGATGGCTAATTTCAATAACATTTAAAAGTATACCATTTACATATATACATTTATACATGATCATTTAAAATTACTCCTTTTCTTGTAGGAATGACTTTTATTGTGAACTGTAGGGCTGAGTAGCTTATGTTTCTATATAATGAAGTACCACTGGAGAGAACAGTCACTTGTGGCAGGTAGCAAAGAAATTTCAATAAAGTAAACTCTTAGTATTATCAAAATTATACATTTGGGGCTGTTAGCATGGCCTAGAAAAAGATGAGGACAGGCTCATCTCATTAAAAGAGAAGAAATAGTGGAATTAGCTTGAATCTAATTACAAGCCACACTATCTAATGTAAAAACATGACTGTTTTTTCACTCCCATTCATTTTGACTAGTAATTAGTTTTGGCCTCTAAAATGCCACCCTTTAATCATCCAAACACAGATGTGATTTGCCGTGCAATTTAATCTTGCTTTAATGAAGAACTAATGGACGCATCGCAAATTACTTTCCCTGTTGGAGAAAAATTCTATTTCCTGCTTTTCAAAAGATCAAGAGTATCTTGTGATAATAGCCCAAGCGGCCCTGGCAGCCTCACGGCACAGAGCAAACAAGCTCTTTTACTCAACTCCCAATTCAATGGAGAAAAAGAGGGTACAATTAGCAACAAAGCAGGGGAAACGCAGCATTACAGCCGAATCACTTTCTGTAGCGCAACCCCCAGCAACCACTGGCTTGTTAGAGCCAGGTCTAAAGTGTCAGGCACGAACAATGCGCTGTGATAAATTACTCTCTTCAAACAGCTGCACTGCTAATTTTCAATTATACACACAAATGGCTCTCAGATTGGAAGAAAATGGAGTGCACAGGGAGAACAGTAGTAGATTTCTATGTTTGTTTGGTAGTGAGTGCGGAGGCGGGAGAGTGACATTTTGAAAAGAAAGCCATAGTGAGGAGTCAGTGTTTGAACTTCAGAAGATGGGCCATCCTGAGTCTTAGGGAGACCTGTGGTTTCCTTGCTTAGCTCTGGGCTCTAAAAGGCATGAAATTACAAGTTACTTTCCTTCGTGGGTTTTTTTTTTTTTTTTTTTTTTTTGGTGTTTTTTGACCTGTCACCCACTTCATACTGGAAATTCCCTGCTGACCCGTCTTGGTAAGCCAACTGAGAATCACAAAGGTTTGGCTCCCTTGATCCCCTTGCCTTCTCTGTACCAGGTCCCCACAGACCTCTCCGTCTCCCTTCTTACTCCTTGGTTCCCAGACAGCCTGATTGTGCTGGCGCCCTCTCCCTTGTCCTCCATTCACAGCACCTGTCACCTACTGTTCCTCCTAGCCAGAGTTCAACACCGTGTGCGTGGACTCTGCACACACCTCCTCTACCCACATAGAAAATATTCCCCCTTTTAGATGAGAGAAACATTTTAGAAATCTCACTTTTTTTCTGAACAAGATTTTACCTTAAGGAATATGAAAACTTGGTCAATCTTCTCTCTCAAATGGAAATGGGTTTCATAAGATATTCTTTCTGATTTGGTTTTCGATGCAGAGATGAACAATGTAAACCAACACACATTATTATTCTTGTTTTTTCACCCTTGTGACATCCCTATACCTTAAGTGCTAGCGTATTTGGGGGTTGATTTTAAAATTAGACATCTCTGACTCTTTCAGGAGAGATGTGCGTGGCCCTGTGCCCACACCCGCTCTGCCCTAGACTCAGCACCTCACAGGGCACACGCTCCCTCACTTCCCATTTTAGAACGTGGCTATTTTATAAAAGACAAAAGGCCAGGATTTACTTTCAGAAAAGGCCTTTGCAAAAGACCTGAATGGCGGCATGAATTAATTTTCTTCCAGAAAACATGAAACCTGTTCTTGTTGAATCTATTTCTGTTTCGTTCTAAGCAGGAGATTGTAGCCACAAATGTGTGACGCGGGTCGTTCCTTTAACTCGGTTTTTCGGCACTCAGTATGTGGCCAGAGTAATTGCTCTTCTGGCTCATAGTAGGGATGGTGTTGATTGATCTTGCCTGCGTTTTTCATCTTGAAGACACCACAGATCTCCTGCCTCCATCAGCGAGTTCACGTGTTCCCTGACAAGGACACACTCATCTATTGGGGAATAGTCTTGGGAGACAATCCCCCCTCCTTTTTTTGCCGTGCTGATTCAAGCTAGGAGCCTCCTTTGACTACAACAGCCCAGAAGACAATAAGTGGGCCTCATCTGCTTAAGGGCCACACATTAACACGATACAATCATTTGGCTAGATGAGGATAATGGCCATTAAAACGTTCCGATTTCCAACCATTTTCTATAAGATTGAATATAATGTAAATTAATGTTCAAAAAAGGGGCTTCTGCTATGGAAATTGTTTTAAAAAGAGCAATCATTTTAGGAGGATGTGGTGGGGGAACCTCTTTCAAAGCAGTCTTCCTCCACCAAGGAAAAACCGTGAGCATTATATATTTGAATTAGGAATATTACTATTCAGAAAAGACTGTGGAAAATTTAAAATGCCCATCCATTAAAAGTTACTTTTCTTGATGCAATGGGAAAAGGCTGTTGAGAGATGAGGGGGATGGTTGTGATATTGAGTGAAAAATGCATTTTTTTCTTTCTTTTTTTTGCTGAAGTGGGATTTTACTCCTTTTACTTTATAATCGTTACAGAAATTTAAACCTCAAACCATTTCAGCCCAAGCTTATACTAAGCTTGTTAGTGGTTTCTGATGCTGTGGACGATAATGCTGCGGCATTACCATAAATCAGCAGAATTAACTATGATCTTCAGAAGCATGCTTGAAAGTGGGTGACAGAAGTCTGCAATTTGGTGCTCTGAATATTATGATAACATTCTATATTAAATGTTCATAATCTACTTAAAGCTGAGCTTCAAGTACATTTTGTATTTTTGCTTTACCCAATATTAAAAGCCAGTAACAATTATTACAACCCATGTGAGGCTTTATTGTTTGCAAATGCAAAATATAAAAATATATGGTCATGTATGTACCAAGTGCCTTTTTAGTTAATTTTTTAAGTGTTCAGTTTTTCATTTAAATGTGATTACTGCTTTCTCCACTGAAGAATTGGCTTAAAATTGTATTTGTATCACATTGCCATTTATGAGAAAAATGAGCCATAGATTCAAATGAATTTCAGGTACTATATTGAAAACTTGTAAAATATGTATTAGTCACTCTGCCTTCTACACCTGTGTCAGTTTTCATATAATATTATGTCATTGGACTGTGGGTCACAAAAAGTAATACTTTACCTTTATATATACAATAATTAATGCCCATAACATGTTTTTTGCAAACTGCCCATGCCTGTGAAGGTGTGGTCTCTGACTTGGTCCCAGAGTGACCTAGTTATAAGCGAACTAAGGTTTATTTCTTTATTGCATTTGTTATCCTGTGCTAAATTGCACACATACCAGAGCATGCTGACCAATGCTGTAGAGATACAAAAAAAATAGACAGTCATTCTTAGCAAATGGAGAGAAAGTAATTTTTTTCTACACTGTTTAAAAAATATGATTGTTTATTTCTAGAAGGGAGACCATCACCTCTGTTTAAGCTTACCCCTAAGTGGTACCTAGTATAAAGTTTGTACAGCATGATCAATAATTGGCTAATTTAGAATGTAAATAAGTTAGATGCTCTGAGGATTTTTATTATGCAATTTAACGGACTAAAATGAAGAATGATGCAAAATGTAAAGGCAACTTTATTTCCTACTGATTTTGTGCCAATGTCAGGAAGATAGAATTTTGATAGTGCTTTTCATTCACTATGATTATATAGAAAAGGAAAGCTCATCTAAACCAGATCCTAAATGGGATTAAATGTGATCTATTTTAAGTGGATAATCTTCTAAAAACCTCACAAATTTCTAGAGCTCAAATGCTCTCAAAGAAGCTCTGCCTCTTGGATCTTCACTGGGGATGCAGGAGGAATCTGAGTCCTTGAGATTCCTGAGCGGACGCGCTTTCTCCAGCTCCCCTCACTTCCATCAGCAGCAAGGGACCGTTGCCAGCAGCCCTCCCTCTGAGTGTCCCTGTGCCCATATTTCAGCCATAAAAGGAGCACAAAAAGATCCATGAAAGCAGTTTGAAAAGAGAAAACTGCTATATGCATGCAAAATACACAACAGAAAAACAGAATAATCGTAATAATCACAATTAATTAGTACCTACTAAGTGCTGCAATGTGTAACCGCTTTGCATGTAACATCTTTGTTACAAACAGCAAAGTAGGCAATTTAATTGTTGATCAGATGATGAAATTAAGTCTCCAGAGAAGTTAGGTAATTTAACTACAATGTAAAATTTGAATCTGACAGTTTGATTCCAAAGCCTATATTTATTTTATTTTGTTTTATTTCTTCTTATTATTAATTTAGAGATGGGATCTTGCTCTGTCATCTAGGCTGCAATGCAGTGGGACCTCGCTGTGGCCTCAGACTCCTGGGAGCTGGAACTAGAGGCATGTGCCACCACTCTGCTAAAGCCCGTAATTTAAATCACGGGACTACTCTGGCTCTAATTACTTGCATATAGTTACCAGATATCACAATTTTTAAAAAATAATACTCCAGATTTTATGGTCAATGTGTTATATTATCACATATAAAAAAATAAGGATTTTTTATCCATTTTCTTTCCCTCCAAGGGAACAAGATTTGGGAGATCTTTATCTCTTACAGGTGATTGGGGAAAGACACAGAGGCCTGGAGTTCTACAGATCACTCAGGGACACACACGACTTTAATATGAAAATGTGTGCTTTCTTTTTTTCATTTATGACATGATATGCATTAATAATACTTTCAACAAAAGCAGCACAATTTTTTAAAAATGAATCTGGCAAACTTCTAAGAGTAAATGGGCAGGTAGGGCACACATGGGCACCTTGGCGCCCTTACATATAAAAGCCAAGGAAATTTAAGAAGGGGACAATGTTTGGAGACTTACCTCACCAGGAGCAAACCATATTATGAACACGTGCTAGTCAAGACCCAAGGCTGGTGTGGTAACTCATGCCTGCAATCCAACACTTGAGGAGGACAAAGCCAGGAGTTTGAGACTAGCTGGGGCACCATACCAGATCTCATCACTACCAAAAAAAAAAAAAAAAAGAAAAGAAAATTAGCTGAGCATGGTGACAATTACCTGAGTAGTCTAGTCCCAGTCACTCAGGAGGCAGAGTCAGGAGGAAGCCATTGCGCTGTAGCATGGGCAATGGAGTGAGACCTTGTCTCTGGAACAAAGATTTTGCTTAAAAAGATATGCTAATATGCAAAGGAGTATTCATGCAAGAATGAACCAAGTAATCAATGGGACAGGATGCAAAGTCTAGAATAAGATCAGTGTACACATGGGGATGTGGTTATGATGAGGGCACGTTTTAAATCAGTGGACTAGACGGAATAGATTCAATCCAATTGGTTGCCCATTTGGGAAAAAATGCAGTGACACAAAAATGTCCAGAAGGATTAATGATTTAATGTAATAAATAACCACTTAAACAAATACATAATAATGCCAACAAATTAACACCAGAAGTCCTAGAAGAAAATACAGGAGAATGCAGGGAAGAAGTTTCATCAAAACACAAAACCACCAAGTCATAAAAAAAAGAATTGACAAGTTGACATAAAAATAAATGTTTTTTCTACAGTTAAACAATGATCTATTTTAAAAAGTTAAAAGATGGCGTGGTGCCCATAGCACAGCGGTTACGGCACTAGCCACATACACCGAGGGTGGTGGGTTTGAGCTCGACCCAGGCCTGCTAAACAACAATGTAAACTGTGACAAAAAATAACCGAGCATTGTGGCTGGCGCCTGTAGTCCCAGCTACTTGGGAGACTGAGGCAAGAGAATTGCTTAAGCCCAAGAGCTGGAGGTTGCTGTGAGCTGTGATGCCATAGCACTCTACCCAGGGTGACATAATGAGACTCTGTCTCAAAAAAAAAAAATGTTAAAAGACAAGAAATAGACTGGAAGAAAATATCTGCAAATTTATCACATCTGAAAAAATGAGGATTCAAAGGAATTATTCAAAGGAATAAATAAAGATTCAAAGGAATAACCCACAACATGTAAAGTTCATGTAAAGTTCAAAGGAATTATTCAAAGGAATAAATAAAGATTCAAAGGAATAACCCACAACATGTAAAGTTCTACAAATCCTGCAATAAAAAGAAAAACATTCCCATGAGAAATTGAGCATAAAATATGGAGAGGCAATTCATTCTTGTAAGATGAAATACAACTATGTAAAACATAGATGCATAATCTCACTAGTATTGAGAAAAATGCAAATGAGAGCAAGTTATCAATTTTTTTACCTATTAAACTAATACAAATAGAAAAGACTGTTTTTTTTTAAGAGACAGAGTCTCACTTTGTTGCCCTTTGTAGAGTGCTTTGACGTCATAGCTCACAGCAACTACCAGTGCTTCAGCTTGGGTGATTGTCTTGCCTCAGTCTCCTGAGTAGCTGGGACTACAGGCCCACTACAATGCCAGGCTACTTTTTGTTGCAGTTTGGCCGGAGCAGGTGTGAACCCACTCCCTCAGTATATGGGGCCAGCACCCTACTCAGTGAGCCATAGGCGCTGCCTAGAAAAGCCTGTTCATATCTCTTGTTTATGAAGATTTGTAGAGAAGGGCACATTTGACACTTTGATGGACTATGGAATTGATATTATACCCATCAAAATTAAAGATGCACAAACTATCCTATCCAGCAATTCATTTCCACCAAAATCCTATAAAAATAGTTTGTATGTTTGCACAAAGATGCAGTCATGTGTCACTTAATGATGGGGACAGGTTCTGAAAAATGCATCATTAGGCAATTTTGTCATTGTGCAAACATTACACATGGAGCATACTTACACAAATCCAGACGACAGAGCCTACTGGCACCCAGGTCTAGCCTATTGCTCCTGGGCCATGAGCCTGAGCACCATGTTATTGTGTTGGACACTGTAGGCATTATAACCCAAAGCTAAGTATTTGTGTATCTAAATATAAAAAAGGCACAGTAAAAATATAATACTATAATCTTATGGGATCACCATCACTTATGCAGGCTGTTGCTGACTGAAATAATGTTTCTTGTAATAAGAGAGAATTGGAAATGTACTGAGAGTTCACATGTGTAAGATATATCACACATGGAATATTATGCAGCCATTAATAAGAATGAGATAGATCTGTGGAAAGAGAGTCACTGATTTGAGGAAAAATGGTAAATCTCAGAATAATACACATAGTGTAATTCTATTTATGCAAAGTCTTTTTATCATATTATACATATATATGTGTGTAGTATGTGGAAAAATCTCTGAAAGGATTACCTCCAAATTATTAATAATGGGCTGAAGCAAAACTGAGATAGGTAGCTTGGGGATTGTGTGAAGTTTTTACTGTTTTTTTTTTCCTCCAGGTTTATTAAGGTATAATTAACAAGTGAAAAATTGTATTATTTATGGTGTCCAGTGTGGTGCTTTGATATAAATGGTACACATTGTGAAATGATTAAACAAAGCAAATTAATGTATCCCTCACCTCATGTACTTTTTTGTGTGTGTTGAGAACATTTAAGTTCTACTGTGAGCAATTTCAAGTTTACAGTATGTTATTATTAACTACAATCACCACACTGTACAAGAGACCCCGGAAGTTATTCACCCATCTGCCTGAGGCTTTGTGCCCTTTGACCCACATGTCGCCATCTTCCTTCCTTCCCCAGTCCCTGGTCCTTGGGAGCCGCCATTCTACTCTCTGCTTCTATGCACTCAATGAAGTTTCTATTCTTTGTACTTTTATATTGTTTGAATTTGTTTTTGATAATAATCTCTCTTTTTATCCCCCTATTTGGAAGTGAAATAAATGTGACAAGAACTCCACTGCCTCCATAAGCATTTTGTAGGAAAGATGAGGGGTCTTATTAATATTTCTGTTTCTTTTCTATTTTTTTTTTTTGAGACAGAGTCTCACTTTGTCACCTTGGATAGAGTGCCACAGTGTCTTAACTCACAACAACCTCATACCCTTGGGCTCAAGCAATCCTCTTCCCTCAGTTTTTTATTTTTAGTGGAGACAGAGTGCTGCTCTTGCTCAGGCTGGTCTTGAACTCGTGAGCTTCGGCGACCTACCTGCCTTGGCCTCCCAGAGTGCTAGGAGTAAATATTTCTTTTCTGGTTGTTAATTCTTTCTCACAGTTTGGCGCCAGATGTGTGAATTAAAGTTCCAGCGGCAAATTGCTGAACCTTTGGAAGCCTTAGTTTCTCCATGTGGAAAATGGATTTCTGTCTTACAGCACTGTTGTGAGGATTAATGAAGAAATGTATGTAAATCATGGAGCTGGAAGTCTGGTTCAGATGAATGGTGGCTTTTATTTTTTGTAGCTTCACAACAACTCTGCAGCTGTAAAGCTTTTTTTTTTTTTTTTTTTTTTTGACAGAGCCTCAAGCTGTCACCCTGGTTAGAGTGCTATGGCATCACAGCTCACAGCAACCTCCAGTTCCTGGGCTCAAGCGAGTCTCCTGCCTCCGCCTCCCAAGTAGCTGGGACTACAGGTGCCTCCCAAGTAGCTGGGACTGCAGGCGCCCCCCACAACGCCCGGCCATTTTTTGGTTGCAGCCGTGATTGTTGTTTGGCGGGCCCGGGCTGGATTCGAACCCGCCAGCTCAGGATTACATGGCTTGCGCCATAGCCGGCTGAGCCACAGGCGCCGAGCCAGTGGCTTTTATTGTAGCTTCACAACAACTCTGCAGCTGTAAAATAAGAACTATTTTAACTCTAATTCTTTACAGATGGAGAAATTCAAGCTCAGAGAGGTTAAATGGCTTCTACAAAATCATATAGAATCAGGGTTTAAAGTCCAGATCTGATTATTATTATTCTGACTTCCTGTTCTTTTTCTTAGAAGCAGAAGAAACTGAAGGTTGGATAATTTTTCCTTCAAAAGTTGAGTTTTTAATCTGCATTTTAGAAATGCAAGAAAAATAATAATTTTTAATGGAAATTGGCATCAAGGGAACAACAATAACAAAAAGCCTCCACTAGCTCTACACAATTTCCTATGAAGTGCTTTGCCTCTAATGTAGAAATATCTGTCATTACTGGGACCCTACAGCAGTGAAAGGAACAAACCTCTACTCCATTCTGGTTCAAAAGATCATTTCTCCCAACCTCCCATTTCTCCCCAATGGCCTGCCCCTTCCTGGAATCTCAGCTTTCCTCTTCAGTTGGCAGAATCTTCCGAAGTCGCCTGGTACAGCTCTCTCTCCTCAACACCTGTCTCATGGATTTTCTGTCCTTAATTCGTGTTCCTTTCCCCACATTTTAGGCTCTCCTACAAGCTTAGCCCTGAGGACAGGTAATTTCCTTGACAACTTATAAGACAAGAACAGGTAGAGCTTTGAGATACTGTCAGAGATATGAAAATATTAAAATATAAAATGCTGAGGTTATCTTCAATCCATTAGGGTATCACTCTCCAAAAGATTCCTGAACGACTTTGTTTTTCCAGAGCCCAGTACAGTGCCTGCTCTGTTATACGAAGTGCACAACTAGTGTTCACTGAATGAACGATTAGAGTCCACATGCTCTTTGCCCCCAAGAAAGAAATGTCTACCAATGGCACAGGTTGTCTAGAAAGGTTCAAGGACCACTTGCCACGGGTGTCTGCGCTGAGTGTGAAGCTAGATGAGACCACATGTAAGATTTTTCTCATTCTGGAATTCTGAGATTTTGTTGTATTTTATTTTTTGAGGTTAAATAAGAACTATTTACTTATTTTTATATTTTTGAGCCTATATATTTTTTCACTGCGTTTTTTTAAAATTTGGGGTTAATGTAAGAGTATAAACTGGGTTACAATATCTGCACTCGTTTGGTAGAGTGTCTCTTGTGCCCTGCACCCAAAAGGTGTGCACATACCCTTACACTGAACAACAAGGAATGCTTCACGAATTTGCATGTCATCCTGGTGCAGGGGGCATGCTAATCTTCTCTGTATTGTTCCAATTTTTGCACATGCCTAAGCAAGCATGGATTCTGGGATTTCAGAGTAAATGTTGAGAATCTGGTTCTGTTTGCTTATTTTTGTTTTGCTTTTGTACCAGATATTTGAAACCTGAGCTTAAGTAAAGCTAATAGCTTTCTATTTTTTCCTTAATAGAAATAAAAACTTAAGGAATCAATGTTAGGACTGAACGTTGGTGGATATATTAGAATCTGGCCAGGCAGGATAGAGAGGACCTAGAAAATCTACTGACTTTTTGGAATGATGCAGGTACTTGGGAAAGTGCAACCAAGGATGATATCCAGAGAATGGAGACGCCAACCTGTGATAGTCTGGTTAGACAGCAGCTTCAGGGGGTACATCTAGAGGCAGGTGTCCTCAGAGGTTGGCAGAGAATTCTAGACGAGGAATTATATGGAGATTCAGGAAAAAGGAGCAAAAGTGGAAGTAGGTAGCTGGATCTCACTCTTTAGGCTGAATTCCGGAGTAAGCCTCTAGCAGGGAGGAGGGGCTCTGGCGTAGAACTGGGTCTGCAAGAAAGGAAAGGAGGCCGGTCCAGGTAGAGGGAAGACTCTAACAGAGGGGAGGGGAGAATGGAGACTGACCCGGAGTCAACTCAGCTCCCACAGCCTTGCAAAGGCTTTTATTAGCCTGGAAGAGGGCAGTGAGCTGGATCACTGCCTGCAGCTAGTCTGAACTGCGGGTCAGAGTTATGCGCCTACATTTAGGGTCAGGATAAGAGCAGGATACTTCCAGGAATTTGGGGAGGAGATTGGTGGTTTCTGACCTGATTTTCTGAAATGGCTGCACTCCTGTCAGGGGTATGAGAAGTCCTTTCCCACAAAGAATATAGTACAGGGCATTAAGTCAGGACCCAGTTCAAGGGTACTAGAAACAAGGTAGAAGGGAAGTTATTAGAAACAGAGTCAAGAATTAGAGCACTAAGCACTTAAGATAATTAATTAGGATTTTTAAATTGTTTCTACTTAGTCCAACCACAGGATGAGTTCTAAAACAGGCTGAGCCCAATTCTGACCCTGTCTTAGTCAGGTAGGGAAATATATTGAATGATAACATAAACCAGTACAGAAGGCATTTTTTAAGATGTAATTGAACGGCACATATTTATTAAAGGTGATTTGCTGGGGGGTTTCCTCCAAATTCATTTACTGGGAGGATTTTTGCAGGTGAAATTTAATGTAGCTTTATACTGAGAAATTCAGAGAAGCAATAACATTCCTTTTGTTTTTATTTTGTTTTGCAGTAATTATTTTCTAACTATGCCTTTATTATGAAACTATATTGTATCCTAAGATCATTTGCTTGAGTTATACTTTGGCCATAGAGAAAAATGACACTTTGGTTAATAGTTACAACATTATTACAAGCACTATGCAGTTTTTATGACTCTGTCTCTTTAAGCTAATATTTCTGTGATGTGGACCTGACAATCCTATTTTTACGAAATGTCCTACGAATCAGGGTGGTGTGGTCAGTGTAGAAAATAAAACACAGAAATTCAAGTCTTTGGGCCTTCCCCTGGCCATGGCACTAAAACCAGGCCTCTAATAAAAAACATCTTGAAAGACCTGGCAATCGCTTGAGTTTCTTTTGTGGCCACCAAAAGTCTTCAAGGACTTGCTTCCCTTTTGCAGATGGTTTTCTTCAAGACTTCCAAAAAGCCAACAGGGAAGCATACAAGTTTTATGAGGGATTTTGATCTCTGTTAGGTCTTCGGCACACTTCTGAGCACAAAAAAGAAGAAGAAGAAGAAGAAAGAAATGGGAGGGGTATTTTCTGTGGTGAGATCCATCGAGTTTTCGTGCCAATTGAAAACTATGAATTAATGCTTTTCTGATATTCCTAAAATTAAAACCCCATGAACTAACCATTTTAGGGTATTAAGCTTTGCTTCAAAATGCATTCTCCACAGATGAATCAAAGGGCCGAATGCATTTGCTATTTGGGAATAATAAAGCATGAAATAGTGCATAGGACTTATATATTTACATAAGAAGAAAGAACTGGAAAAGTTTGGAAAAAACAACAACAGAGGAAAGTACTCCTGTGGGACTTTCTCTGAAAATGCATCCTTGCCAGCCGCTCCTCTTCAAACCACTTTGAGTTGATGGCAGCTCCAAGGCAAGAAGGCTTTCAGGAGCCTTGACCCTTGCCTTCCCTTGGTTCCCCTGAATCTCCTCTGGATTTTGGCAGTCCCCTTTCCCTTACTGTGTACTCCTGGAAGAAACAAAGAGCAAGAACAAACAAGGAAAAGGGAAAACACTTGTGTTTCCCAAGTTTTTACTGTTGATTCAGGTATGAACAGTTGCTATTACTATAATAGGGAAGGGAGGCTTAGAGTAACTAGTGCCATTTTGCTTCTGATCCCCTGTGGAGATGTCCTTCAGGTTAAAAACTTTGGTTTAGCTCTGCAGGTAGACTAGAAGAAGATGATCACTGTTCTTTTCTCAAAATGTAACTCCTAGAGAGATAAGAAAAGTGTACACACAAGTAATAATGACCTTCATCCTCCAAAGTTAACTGACCAGGAACAAAGAAGTTTTACAACTCCCTCAGACCCTCCTGGACTCACAGACGCCTGTGGTCCTCAGTTCTTTTGTAATCCTCCCCACCTCCCTTAACATAAAAAGAAAGTTCACAGTAACCCTAGATGTTTCTGCAGGACGTTAGGCTGCCATGTTCTCCTTTTGCCAGTTCTTTGAATGAAAGTCATTTTCATTGCCCCAATACCTTGTTTCTTGACTTAATGATTATCTTTCTAGCAAGCAGTTTGACCTTGGACTCAGTTATTTAGGAAAACAATATCATTTAAAATGGAAGGGAAAAAGTCAAGATATAGAAACTTTAGGAATGTTGGTGATCTAGTTTTAACTTAAAATCAATTTGATTTTGACCTTGCACTCAATGCAATAAAAAGTTATCAAGGCTTGGCGCCTGTGGCTCAACGGGCTAAGGTGCCAGCCACATACACCTGAGCTG
Source organism: Arctocebus calabarensis (assembly GCA_963573935.1). NCBI lineage: Eukaryota > Metazoa > Chordata > Mammalia > Primates > Lorisidae > Arctocebus > Arctocebus calabarensis. The sequence continues at coordinate 21,608 of CAUYON010180739.1, forward strand.
GCGGGTTTGAATCCAGCCTGGGCCCGCCAAACAACAATGATGGCAGCAAACAAAAAATGGCCAGGCGTTGTGGCGGGCGCCTGTAGTCCCAGCTACTTGGGAGGCGGAGGCAGGAGACTCGCTTGAGCCCAGGAATTGGAGGTTGCTGTGAGCTGTGATGCCACAGCACTCTACCCAGGGTGACAGCTTGA